>VDFB02353493.1:422852839-422865676 GCA_007258455.2 Sequoia sempervirens
TTATGCTTTGACATGGTACATATTTGATTACTCTTGGCTATTATAGATGGTTAATCATTATGATTTAGGTGCATATTGATTCTCATGAGAATTTTGGTTCAGTGTTATGAATGCTATTCTTTTGAAAATGATTATGATTATATCAGACTAACAGTGTCGATAAGGTTTGGTTCAGGTTAATCAAATGGTATTCATGGTGTCAGGGTTTTCTTTAGCTTCAGAATTAATGAAATTGTCACCTTCACATGCTCAGGTATATTACTTCAAGGAAGGTACAAATGATGGTAATGCCTATGGCAATATGGTTTCAGTTGGTATGTCTTATTGTTGATAAACATGGCACATTTCTTTGGTTCATTACTTATTTACATTTATCAAGCACTTACTCTGTCTCAGGCAGTATGGTTAGAGACATCACTGCTTTCATGCTTCTAAATCCATCTTGTTCTCACATTTTATTTGGTGGCATAGTACACACTTTGGTTCTTGTATCTCACCTCTTTGATGGCATTTATTGGCACACATGGCATAAATTTTTTATCATTTATACTTGGAGTCTTCTATGCCCAAGTCTTGAATCTATAGTCAGCATCCAAAGGAAAGTGTTTATCTTTATTATTCAAATCCTTTTCACTTTTTACATATGATATTAATTGATCATTGACATGCTAATGATTTGTGGGGTCGACATCAATATGGAATTAATCCTATCAGGTTTCCCAAAGCATTTTTTCAATGGTGATATTGTGTTCGATTATAACACTTGACAACCATCATTTTTTCATATTGTAAGTCGACATTTTTGAAGATCTTTCACTCAGAATTTAGTTTATTTTAATGATTATTATGTGTCAACAGTTTGCTAGCAAAATTTGGAGGTGGTCATATGGTCGAGTCCTTGGTAAATGATTAGTCAAGCAGACTCAAGCATTTTTAATAGTTGATTATTATTGTGTTGTTTGTCTTCGGACTTCAAAACTTTATTAACCTTGGAAAACTCATCGATTGACTTGAGAGAAGACTTGTTTAGGGAAAAATGATATTACATTTTCATTTTTTGTGGTTTGGAACCCAAGCCATGCCACCGCCATGAAGGAAGTGTAACTGTTGTTTTTCATTGAATTGTTGGTTGTAACAACTTTGATAGGAAGCAAAATCAGTGGAGTATGGAAGCTATGCATAATGCACTTCATTGGATGATAGCTCGAAGGTGGAAGAATATTCTCTGGTGTCTCAATAGATGGGTTAGTAAATTCATCATGAAAAAATTTCATGCACTATTTTTTATTCTGTTTTCTTCAGAATATCAGGTAAACCTATCTATCTTTATTGAATGCTTTCAAAGGGTATTCAAATTCAAGGTTGGTCTGAAATACTTCCATCATTTGGTGTTTACATTTAGCAAATAACAGTTACTGGTTTTCTTGTTTGAATCTGAAAAGGTATAAGCATTCTTATTTTTCAGAAGTTAATGCATTTCAGTTATTGGTGAAATAAATCATGGCCTGATAAAATAATGAAGATCTGTGACTTTTGGTTGCTAGGTAGTCGTGCATTTTGAAAAATCTATTAGTTTCATTGTGGACTCATTTCATTTGTTACAAAAATGATGGATTCTTCATATAGAATTTCTGAAAATAGTTTCAAATGGCTATTTTGGTTTTAATGAAGATCTGGGTTTTGTAAAAACTCTTGCAATTTGAAAAGGGAGCATTGATTTACTCTTGTTAGAGTTTATTATAGCCTACTGTATAGGCATTACTCATGATTATTCACCATTTGTTGTTCTTCATTCTACTGGGTCATTTTCTAAAAAACAGTATGGGGGGTTCAGATCCCTTTGAAAATGAATTCTATGAAGACTTTTTTTATTGGCAGACATATGTGATATTATATATAAACATAGTTTTTTTATCACATAGATAATACTAAGGCGATTATGTGATAGTGTAATTTGTTGTTGTATCAAACAAAAAAAGTGAAAAAGCTCTGTAATACAAAATAAAAATATGATGCAGAGAAAAGATGTCTCCTTAATGTATGTAATATTTTAGGGATTCATTGTTTTGAATCTTTAGGGTATTAGATAGATTAAGGGTGTGGGGTTCTATGAGCTTATCTGGAAAATAAAGAGATCCTCTGTGTTATTGTAATTCTGTAATCTGAAAAAGGGGTTGGTGCTCCTTGAAATTGGTGTTTCAAAATGAGGGGTTGGTGCTCCTTGAGTTGGCGCTCAGAAATTATCCTAGAAGGCATTGTTAACAGTGGTTTTCAAATAAAATCCTGAAAGGCAACAGTTTAGGAGTGGTTTTTCTACCCCAGGAGGGTTTTCCACTCAGAAAATCTTGTGTCTCATTGCTCATTTGTGGTGTCACTGCTTTACTGAGATAATGTTGTATTATTTATTGTTTTGTTGTTACATTTCTCATTTCAGTTTATGAATGATTGCATTCAACTCATGAATGTACTTATCATTGAAATATTGAGAACAAATGAGTGCTATGGTTTAATTTTTGAAAAATAGTAAAATATGCTAAGACACTGATTCACCCCCCCTCTCAGTGTCTTTTCACTCCAACACAAGTCTCCTAACATTCTATGATTAGGAATTTCCCACCCAACCATCTCACAATCATGCACTCCACCTTGAAGTCTTGGTGGATGGAGGTGCAACCTAAATATCTGTTCCCTCAAACTAATAAAGAATCTGGGATTCTCAGAGGATTCCATTGAAAAGGGTAAGGGCATCACAATCAAAGCATATGATGATTAGGAAAGAGTATCTCAAGGCACTATCCAACTCCCTATTCAAGTAGGGCCAGCTATTATGCAAACAACATGCTAAGTCCTTGACCTTGATTTTCCTTATAACATCCTCCTGGGGCATCCATGGATCCATGGGATGCAAGCCGTCACATCAACCTTCCATCAGTGCGTCAAACTCCCATATCAAAATCAAGAGGTCACAGTCCATAGTGATCTTGAGCCCTTTGCCTACACCAAGAATCTGGAAGCAAAATACTATAAAATCCCCCAAGTTCTAAAGAATGATGAAGGCCCCACAACTCCATATGTAGACCTAGCTACATTAGCCTCCTCTTCCGAGACAAAGACACCCACCATTCTTGATATATCTGAAATCAAGGTCATTATCCAAGACAATGGGTGTGGGGATTATAAAATGAAGAAAAGTGCTTTCATCATAGGAGATTTACCTCAATCTCCTAAGACTCATGGGCAACCCCAACCAGTTGAAACATCATCCCAAACCTTCAAAGTATCCCCTTCTAGATTCAGAAGTTGGGGGGATCTAAGTTGGGAAATAATAGATGAAAGAGGCATATACAGTCTCATATACCAAGATGAAAGGCCCACACCTAATATTCCCATGGATGAGAGCAACAAAGGATTACAAATGATGCTTGGTATGGGCTATAATAGAAACAAGAAACTTGGGAAGAATGACAACGACCTATTTGAACCCCTTGTCATTGAGAAGCGTATAAGAAATCTTGGCCTCATATGTACCCCTTTGAAGGTGACCATACTTGGAAAAGGTGCCTCAGTTAGAAAGGTCAAAACTCCCCCTCAGCTATCAACACCTGCCCTTCAATTACCAGTATCCACAGGTCGAGTCATAAATAACTTTACTTTTGATGTAACCGATGTGTGTAGTAGTGATGAGGACCCCATAACTGACTTTCCTATGTTATTTGAAGATTCCTCCCTACTCATGATTAGTACCTTGTCTTTTGAGTCAGACTGTCAAACCCATGAAATAAACCTAGTCGATCCCCAGCTCATCGATTACAACCAATGAGGACCACCAGTTTTGGAAACATTAAAAAATGATGAGGCACTCTCAGAATTCATGGGATTGCAGGATACGAAACCATATGGAGATCACAAGGCAAGGTTTGACATCATGTTAGACACACATTCCTACTACGGGGAAATGATTGAATCCTTCAGTCACAAAAGTGAAAATCTGAGAATAATCTCTAGGTCTTTGAGTGAAAACCACATTGTGGCACTCTTTGACCCAAAAATAGTAAAAATAAAGGACACATCCAATGGTTAAAACCTCTCTGAGGTGCCAGAGGATGAAGGATTCAATATTCCTCTTAGTGCAATTCATCAAGAGAAATCAACGGTCTTAGTAGAGAAGTGCAATCCAGTCAACATAGGAATAGAGGAGGTGCCACACATAAAATTCTATGTAGAATCCATTCTCATAGAAGAGCAAGAGCTCCTGGTTGCATTCCTAAAAGAAAGAAAGATAAAGTTTGCATGGACCTATGCTGACATGCCTAGACTTGATCCAGAGGTTCTGGTTCATCACCTAGCTGTATATCCTGAAGCAAAGCTTGTGAGACAAAAGCTAAGGAAGATGCATCCCTAGATAGCATTATTGGTCAAAATGGAATTACAAAAGCTCCTAGATGCAAGATTCATACGGCCCATTGATTATCCAAAGTGGGTCTCAAATCTTGTACCTATTTCAAAGCCCACTAGGGGCATCTGCATCTGCACGAACTTCAGATACCTTAACAAAGCATGTCCCAAGGATGATTTCCCGCTCCCAAACATTGATATGATTGTGGATATGACAACAAGATGCGGGATGTTATCCTTGATGGATAGATTCTCAGGTTACAACCAGATCATGATAGAAAAATATTACCAACATAAAATGACCTTCACTTGCCCATGGGGGACATATTGTTGGAATATGATGTCATTCGGGTTGAAAATGTAGGAGCTACCTATCAGAGGGCCATGACAATGATCTTTCATGATATGATTCACAAAACTGTGGAAGATTACATGGATGATATATTGGCCAAATCCAAGAAATGACGAGATCATATAGCCGCATTGAGCTCCATCTTTGATAGGCTAAAAGAATACAAAGTAAAACTCAATCAAAAGAAATGTGTCTTCAGAGTACAGTTAGGAAAGCTCCTTGGGTATATTGTGTCTATGAGAGGGATTGAGATAGATCCTACTAAGGTCAAGGACATTCTTGAAATGGAGGCACCAAAAACATTGAAACAACTAAGGGGTTTGCAGGGAAGACTCCAGTCCATCCGCTGATTCATAGCGCAACTAGCCAACAAGGCTATCCCATACTATCATCTACACCACAAGGGGGTAGCATACAAGTGGGATGAAAATTGTGATTAGGCCTTCAACAAGATCAAGGAGTACTTACTCACACCACCATTTCTTATGCTGCCAATTCCAGGAAAACCCTTGATCTTATATATATTAGCAACAATGGCAACTCTTGGTGCTCTCTTGGCACAACATGATGAAAATGGGAAGGAGAGATCCATCTATCAGAACTATGGTGGGACATGAGCTCAACTATACATCTATTGAGAAATCTTGCTTAGCAGTCATGTTCACAGCTCAAAAATTTAGACATTACATGCTAGCACATCAAATAAAGCTCATTGCAAAGATAGACCCGCTCAAGTACCTGCTTTCTAAAGCAATGCTTATAGGGAAAACAACTAAATGGGTTATGATCCTAAAAAAGCATGACATTGAGTATGTGGAATGCAATGCCATCAAAGGACAAGCAATTGTAGATCAACTAGCAGAGGCACCGATATACTTAGAGAACCCCCTGGTATTAGAGTTCCCCAACGAATCAATCTTCATCCTAAGTGTAGCAGATCACTGGAAAATGTACTTTGATGGATCCTACACGCAACATGGATCAGGAGCAGGGATCTTCTTCATCACTCCATAAGTGGATTGCATTCCAAAATCATACAAGTTATCATTCCCTTGTACGAATAACATTGTAAAATATGAAGCTCTTACATCATAGGGTTGAGAATTGCGATGCAATGGAAAATAATGGCACTTAAGGTCTATGAAGATTCACAACTCATAATCAACTAGGTCAACAATGAGTATCAAACAAAGGATGAAAAATTGACTCCATACAAGAAATTGGTGGAAATCCTTAAGGAGTTCTTCATTGATATCACATTTGAGTAGCTACCAAGAGCAAATAACATAGCGGCGAATGCAATGGCTATAATTGGATCACTTTTGGAAATCCCACGCAATGTTCCAAAGAAAGAATTCCTCGTAGAGAAGCTTCTCGTGCCTACATTCGAGGTACCAGAGTCTGAATTTGTGTGCAAAATTGTTGGTCTCGATGATCCCTGGTACCATGATATATACACTTACCTGAGAATAGGAGTCCTCCCCGCTGACATAACCCCGAACCTTAAAAGAGCCTTTGTCAAGAAGTCGTCCTGTTTTGTCATCCTAGGAGATACCCTATACTGAAGAAGCATTGAAGGAACCCTTTTACGTTGTCTAAACACTAAGGAAGCTTTGACCGCTTTAACCGAGGTGCGTAATGGCATTTTTGGTTCACACTCAAGTGGTACAACCTTGGCTAAGAAATTGCTGAGGACTATGTACTATTGGCCCACAATGGAAAGGAAAGCTCACGATTATGTCAAAAGGTGTTTATAGTGTCAGCAGCATGGGGATCTCATCCATGCACCGGCCCAGGAGCTTCACCCAATTATTACACCTTGGCCCTTTACGCAATGGAGGCTCGATCTCGTTGGAAAATTTACCCCCACCTCATCCAGTGGACATAAGTTCATAATCACTGCTACAGAGTATTTAACGAAGTGGGTGGAAGCCATCCCCATGACCTATATCACAAAAAAGTAGATCTCCAAGTTCGTCTTGAACTACCTATATCTAAGGGTTAATTTTAAGGTTATATTATCAAATTAATTGAAAGAATAAACCCAAAGAAATAATGAAGTGCAAAGGAACAATAAATGAAAACACATAAAATAGAACAATCTCACCCAATTTTTTCATTCTCCATCGCTGATCTCCATTACACCTTCTCACTTGCTTATTTGAGTTGCCCTCAGATTGAACGTGCGAGCAATCCTTGACGAAGTCCTACACAAGCTTTGAAGGATTTTCTTCTAAAATGACTAAGCCTATGACAATGTGATTAAAATTTAATCAAATATGACAATAATGCAACAATCTCTATGAAATATCTAAGTATGTCAGTGCGTAATCTAAAAATGAGAGCAAAATAGCATTTTATAGAAAATGCCATTTTGAATGGACGAACGAGATTGACTTTTGATAGAGACCTAAAATCAGAGGCCCAGATTAAATTTGATAATCCCTAATTAGGGTTAGGGAAAAATCATTAAGCGAGTGGTTGAGATTTCATCTGAGAGAATCGAATCGAGGGTGGAGAATAAATGAGATAATTAATTCAAAAAATAAATATTTTTGAAAATCTAGAAGATAAGAGTTGAACTGAAGATTAGATTTGAAAAAATCAATAATCTGCCCGATTACTTGATTTTTGGAGGAAAGTTACCAATTTGAATTAAATTAATTCAAAATATGGATTTTGTGAAATAATAAATAATCGATTTTCAAATTATTTACCAAAAATGAACTGACAGTTAAGAATGTGATGACATTTTAAATAATTTCATTTATTTAAAATGAGATGAATATTAATTTCAACAATTAAATAATTAAAGATAATTATTTAATTTAGCAGATAAGATTAATTAATTAAATAAATTAATCAATTCATTTAATTATGACAATTAGTGACATATTAAATAAATAAATAAAACTTATTTATTTAATAATCGTGAAGAAATGATCGAAGAGGGTAATTAAATAAATTTAGAAATTTATTTAATTAGGGGAAGACTTAGATAATTAATGGCATATTTAATAAATAAATAAGATTTATTTATTTAATAATCATGAAGAATAAAAGGACATGAATTAATTAAATAATTATGAATTATTTAATCAATAGTCGAATGTGGACCAAAGACATAATTAAATGTCATAATTATGCTAGGACGAAAGTGGTTAAAATAGAGCTTGCAGGCCTAGGTCATTTTTAAGTGTCTACATTTTCCCCCTCTTTGTCATAATGTAGCATGTCGCGTTGTGACAAAGAAAATAAGTCAAAGCTATGCCCCAGTGACAGTGTAGAGTATCAATGCCCCCTTGGGAAATTTTTCAAATTTTGGGTCAGCAATAGAAAAATTTGGAAAGGGTCCCAATAAGTCAATTTGATAACTAGAAAAAAAATGGCACTGACGGTTTGGGATTCTGACATGTTTAAGGCAGCCAACGGGGTGGTCAAAGTTAGTCAAATGAGCCTCCAGTAATAACCTAGTTGACAAATACCATTTTGACTTTATAAATAGGTTGACAAAGGAGTAAAAGTCAATTCATTCTTACTATTTACATTGCAAATTTCGAGAGCTCAGAGCGAAAAGGAGTGTAGTGAGGATGGTGATTCCAGTGATAGAGCATCGCAGCGAGATTGTGCGGACTTTCAAGTGGCCAGAGGGCTCAGAGCCAACGGTATGTACCCCTATCCTCCTTTGTAATTTTTTCATTTTGCGTGCCAAAACTAGGTTTCTAGGGGGAACAACGAATGCGCCACGACGCATATGCATTCGCGTAAGCCGCATTTGCCTTTGCATTCGACGCATTTGATGTGTCGCGACGCAAGTGCAATGGTAAATTAGGGGAGACCAAAGTTTTGCACCACATTTTCCAAAAATTGCAATGCATTCACCTTTTTGAGTCACATTTGAAGGCTGGAATGCCGCATTCATCATCTTGCGGCGCAATTGCCTGTTTAAGTGACGCATTCGCGCAGAACGACACAAGTGTCAAATTTCGTTATGCAAATGCTCTGATGCGACACATTTTAGCAACCAAACAATGCAATTGTTATGTTGCGACGCATTTGAAGTACGAAACGACGCATTCGATGTTTTGTGACACATTTATAGTCAACGCGATGCTTTTGACTTTGACTTTGACTTTGACTAGGGTTGATTTTGATGTTTTTCAAACCTTAAATGCTTTTGATAATATTGATAGCTATGCAGAAGGTATTGACACATTTTTTGGCTTTGTGCAGAGGCAGCTTGCCCCGATTTACACGTGAGAGAGTAGACCAACGACATTTTGGTTTGCTAATCAACTGAGCTCGTGAGAGTGGTGAGGATTGATGGCCCTCAGATTGTTCTATGTCACCTATATGCCCGCTATTTGGGAAAATAGGGGACTACTGACTACACTATGCAAGTGTTGGCATTCAGAGACCTGTTCCTTCCACCTACCGACAGGTGAGGCAACCATCACACTGGAGGATGTGTACTACATTCTACGGGTGCTGATTTGAGGAGAGCGGATCGTCTACGACCCTTGCCATGGTGAGTAGACCTTCTGGGCATACTATCGAGATGAGGGTGCAGGGCTCGGCATCCAGGGATACGAGATCTGATGGGAGTTCATGACGAAGCACTATGCTCATTTTGATGCCTTCCTAGCAACACTCATTGGCGGGATACTAATTCCTGACCGTTGCGGACATGGGTTCCCTATTGGCTGGGGAGACGTCTTGGTTGGGATGAGGCGGGATAGGACAGTTTATGCCTGGGGCCCATGTTTATTGGGCACATTCTACCACCAGTTGCACGAGGTTGTTTCCTAGAGGGCAAATAGTATCTCCTGCGAGACCACCTTGATGATGATTTGGGCTTGGGAGCACATAGCCATATTTCATCTGCCGATTCAGAGACCACAACTGGCTGAGGGGATTCCCTATGCCTATTATTATGCCAGTGCTTTACAGCAGACCTGGATGGGCGAGACAGGTTGGTGGCAGCATCAGATTGACACTATGGTGTCCTTTATTTGGCGACCATACAGAGACTGCGAGCAATGGGATGATGAGGATGACCACCTGAGCTTATGTAGACTGTACCACTACTTGATTGGTAGGACATTGCAGAGCTCGCTAATCATAGAGATGTATTTGCCGCATCATGTTCTTAGGCAGTTTGGAGAGCAGTAGGGTGTACCTACAGGGACAACCAAGTACGCCTGATTGTCCAGAGAGTATGCTTGGGGGCCAACCATTCCAATAGCCTTCGCTGAGCAATAGATCGATGGGCTAGGAGCCCAGCCATGGGGATGGAGAGGTGGGATTGCTGATCCTGGGACCACAACAAACTATGATCTATGGTGGCAGGAACATATACCAGTTCCATTGACAAATCATGATCGGCCAACACCTGTGGACAGACAGTTAGTGATACCTCATGTGCCGAGAGCCAGGCAAGGAGGAAGGAAGGAGACCAGGATGGAGGTGGACAAGAGGTGGGCGTGACCGGAGGTCGGGGTGGAGATGATAAAGATGGACGGGATGGATGGAGGGATGGAATGGAGGATAGGAAATGGAATGGAGAGGAGGATGTGGAGGTGGCAGAGGCCAAACAGGAGGAGGATGCACCTCGAGATGAGGGAGTCAGTGGAGAGGATGTGGGCGAGGATGATGAGGATGAGGATGATGCAATGGATGAGGCCGAGAGACTCCTTAGATGGTGGATGGTGGAGGGAGAGGAGGAGATACCGTCCTCCTCGAGACTCCCCCAGGATGCCACGACAGATCAGAGGGTGGCCGATTTACAGAGGAGACTGGATGAGAGCATGGTACAAGTCAGAGTACTGGTGTCAGAGCTAGAGGTGGCTTGGGTAGAGTGGGATCAGGCAGTGATCCACGAGCAGGACTCAGCTCAGTGGTGTGTTGAGTTTGCAACATTATGCATAGGGCCCTCTGAGGATATTGCTCACGAGTTGGCTCGGGTGAGCATGAGGCTGGGATAGTACAAAACTTTATATGAGCAGGAGGTGCCTCCTAAGTGATGAGATATGACACTGTCACGCTCACAAATGAGGACAGGCAGTGGACATAGATTATGGAGTGCCAGTGGCAGCCGGAGTCACACCAGTGTAGGAGGATCTACCTCCTCAGGGCACACATTAGGGAATAGGTCCCACCACTCACATAGGCACACCTCGAGTCACCATTCAAGCCACAATCATGGGTCTATTGGTTCAGTGTAGAGGTCAGTACAGAGGTATCCAGCAGTGGTAGATTCATCTACTTCTCAGAGCCAGGTAGCAGTGACGTCACAGGTGTCTATTACCGTGGAGATGACGCCGTCAGTGTCAGTTCCATTGGTTGCACAGGTAGAGGCTACTACAAGTCCACCCATCATTTCAGTGCTGATCATAGAGCTCCAGCCACCACACTCTTCACCACGAGGGGATGATGAGAGTTTACCCTAGGGGCATGTTTGTTATTATGACACATTATGTATATATTATTGAGCCTGCGAACTCCATTTTTGGGATATCTGTTGACTCTATCCTGTGACATTGTATATTTTTTTTATATGATGATGTAGTTTTGATGCAGCCTACATGTGTGTTATGTGATGTTCTTTGATTCATGCATTATGATATATGTGATGTGATGGTTTATGTATATTGTTGATTTATGATGTATCATGTATGTCCTATGATGCTTACTTATGATTATGATGCTATGATGATGCAATGCTTATTTATACATGATGATGATGATAATAATGATATGCACAATGTATTTATTAAATGGATGCAATGTTGATGATTATGTTAATGCAATGTTTAAGATTATGTTAATGCAATATGCAATGACATGTATATGATTTAATGCTATGGATGAGGTATGTATGGACCTAATGCAATGTTTATATGATCATGTATGCACTTATGTTTTTGGATGTCACAGGATATCATCATAAGATGGATGAGAGAAGATGACTAGACCGAAGGAGATGCATGTTAGTTCCTAGACCAAATCCTTCAAAACTTTACCATAGGACTTTAATATTTATTGCTCTTAATCATCATTGGGAAAACTGTTGTAATGGCCAACAAACACCATGATATGAAATAGATCAAGGTGTGCAAGGTCATACCATCACATAAGACAAGCAGGCACAGACAAGGATGATCATGACTCAAACTAAGAGCGTGATTGCCCTAGTCTTTTTGTCATAATCAACCACAAGCAGAAAAGGACAAGGATAATTCATGAAACGTCGTTGCTTCTCTAAATCTTGTTTCCAGGACACCCTTGAGAAACTAGCAACATGATTGCCATAATACAAAAATAGAGCCCTTATCATGATACGTCACTATTTTTCTAAATCCCAGAATCAAGACCTCGCTGAGAAACTAGTAATCATGCATGTTAATCATCATGATACGTCACTGCTTCTATAAATCTTGTTATTGGGATCTCGCTGAAAAACTAATAACATGATAAAATCCAAAAGACAAGTGCCAAATGTTTGCCAAGTGTGTCTAGATATCCATTGTTTTAATGTCAAAATGTCAGGTTTGATGATGATGAGATGCCAGAGTGTCAAAGTTTTGATGATTCCCAAATGACAAATGTCAAAAATTGCCAAATTCAGGAAGGACACATCTTGAATAATGTTGACATCGAGAGGATTTGATCCCTAAAAGTAAAAAAGGGTCCCTCAAAATGATGATGATGCCTAGGAAGGACACATGCTAAGGCATAAATGACAGATTTTGTTCTTCAGAAGGACACATCTGAAGAATACTGATGTCAAGAGGAGTGATCCTTAGATGTCAGGAGGATCCCTCAAAATGTCGAATAACAGTGACGATGCCTAGGAAAGACACATCCTAAGGCATGAATGATAGAGGCTATTCTGTAGAAGGACACATCTGCAAGATAACCAAGAGTTGACAGTTTGGCAGGTTATGATGTTTTGACTTGCTTTGACTGAGTTTGACTTGTGTTGACCATATGTCAATATTGCATGATGATATGTGCTGGTGTACCAGATGGACAATCATCAAGACTTGATGTCAACCGTTTATCAACCATGAAAGGAAGGGTATAATGTG
>VDFB02353493.1:422865776-422969845 GCA_007258455.2 Sequoia sempervirens
GCACCAATTCCCCCATGGGATTGAGAGTTTGTTTATTTTGAGCAAGATTAGATAGTTTTTATTCATGTTCTTCATTTATTTCTTGTTCTTGATATGTCAAATGAATTTCATGGGGAATGATGTTTCTAATTTGCATATGGGACTAACGTTGTGTTTGTTCTTCATGTTTGTGTAGGTCTAGGATCACCATTCACATTTTAGTGCTAGAAGGAGGGAAAATTGGAGGAAATTAACACATTTTTCTTCAAAAAAATTTTGTCCTTTGAAACTTTTTGTGTCTACAGGAAACAACACCATAATTGACAGAGAAATTGTGTCGCTATCAATCCAATGACGCTATTTAGCGATGTTGTCAAACTCCAAACCGTGACGCTGAATGCGTCCTACCAAAATATTTGAATTCTAAATAGCAACACTTCAGTCATTTCCCTGTCGACCAGTCATCCAAACTCCAAACTCCATTGTTGATCAATACAGCGACACATATGCGGTCACTGGTTTCTCCACAGTTCGACACTATCAGTCCTAGCATCGCCATACAATGACACTGACTCCTTCAAATTGTGTCGCCATCACAGATTGCACTGCTACAGTTGGGTAAAAGGAAGTTTTTAAATTAATTTCAACATGTTCTTTTTTTATTTTGATTGCTTTTGACTCCTAAATGGTTTGTGGCCTTTGTTTATGTAGTTTTGACCAGTTTTTGTAGGTCAGAGTGATCAAAAGTGAAGGGAGGAAACAAAGACAAAGAATTCTTTATGGCATCTTCAATCTATTGTATCAAGTGTTTTTGAACACTTTGGGAACAATTATAATCCCACTTTAAGGCTTTGTTCTCTTCAAATTTTTTAGGACTCAATAGATTTCATTTGGGGTTAAAAAGAACAAAACAAAGGGATTCAAAAGAATCTTAGGAACTTACTATATTTTGTTTTGGACATAACAACTGAACAAAAAAATCTCACACTTCAAAGTTGGTGCTTAAAAAGAACTCATTTTCTACTTTGAAGTTAAAATGAACATGTGCTTTTGTGTCTTGTAATCTTTTTTGCAAAGTAATATCATTTAAAAGGCATATTCACTTCTCTCGTGCCTCACGGTGATCTTGAGTATCAAAAGTCTTTTTGGTGACACTAAGCTGCATAAAAGATTTCCTCCACATTTCATTTGGGTTCTTAAAATTGAACAAAGCTTACTAGTGTGAGTTAGGTATATCGCGTGTGTTATGACTTTGTTCATGCAAACAAAGATTGATCAAACTGCGAATGTGCTTGCTCACTTTTGTTTACACTTAAAGGGCCTTTCTAGTGGGAAAAAATAATCACCCCAGGGAATGACCCAACCGGGAACATGCAAAAGCTAAGTGACTTCCACCTAGTATATAAGTGTGGGTACTTGAGTAAAGTTCAAGTATCAAGAGAATTGTTCCAACAAGAAGGGCAATAATGGTCTCTAGCTGTATGGATGATCCCCCACGAACGAAATGACTATACTAGAACCTTTTGTTTAGAAGCCCAAATCCTTATCTATTTGTTGGGCAAGAATGGTTGTTCTGAAGCCACCCCACATTTTTGCGATTCTTTGTAGAGATGAGAAGTATGCCATGGGAGTTTCATGGGTACTAAATCTTGGCTAACCCATAGAAGTGAGTGTTGTGGAGGGGAGCCAGTGTGGTCAAGATTTTAATCATCCGCCAAGAATAAGTGCAACTGGATTTATCCAAGTGGGGATTCAAAAAATATTGTCTCTCGACTATCCATAGGGTTGTGCATTTTCTTGGAATCAAAACTCTTTGCTTGGATCTTAAACATTGGAAAAAAAGCATTCAACATGATCATTAAATTTCAAACCCTTTAGAGGAAGCAATACCTTTGACAAAATCCAAGTGCTATTGCTTGCCCTAGGGATTTAGAGGCTTCTAAGTATTTGAATTTATATCTCAATTTTCTCTCACTAAAGTGAACATTAGGGAAATTTTTCCTTAATTTCCTTGATTTCCACATAATGGACTTTGTGGGATGAGAAGAAATTGGGACATCAGACATTTAGTTTGAAACATAATGGACTTTGTGGGATGAGAAGAAATTGGGACATCAGACATTTAGTTTGAAAACATAATCAAGAAAGTGTTTGTGGTAAAAATAACTCATTAAGAAAAGATAAGAAACAATTGGACCCCACACATGGGCTCTTCCAAATGATTTCCTAAAAGATCAAAATCCGAAAACCAAAGACCAAAGGTCTTAGTAAAAAAGCTCGCAAGAAATGGTTGTCTATGCTTTACGAATTTAGAGAAAGATTGACCTTCAACTTTTACAAGCATGCATCAAGAAACAATCCCAATTTGTATTCATTTTACTATATTCAAAATCCAAATCTCTTTCAAAGGTTTGAGTATCTCACATAGGAAGTATTAGCATGTTCTTCAACACCTAGGCCTAGTAAACAAAGGTCTCTCTAAGTATCTTAGGATCAAAATCAAAACATTCTCATCCATCTTTAAACATCAAAATAAAATTCACCTCACAAATAACTCTTGGAAATCTCATAAAAATCCTTTAAAATTAAAATCCAAATCATCTTGTTTAACTTTGTGTGTAGATGAATCCTTCTTTACACACTTGGCCAAATTATTATCTCGTGGAAAATTTTACTCTAGGAAAACATCCAACCTCTTAGAGTTTATGAGTTCATTATCAAAACCAAATCCAATCAAAATCAAATCAAATCAATCCAAAATCAAGATCAAAATCCAAAATCAAATCAAACATCAATCCAAAATTCCTAAAGTTTAGTATTCTCTTCAAGGTGTCCTAAAGAGTTTAATCATTCACCAATCATCCATATTTCATTATCTCATTACCATCATTTTGATCCTTAGTATCTTAGACTTTCTTTTTTGTACCTAAAGTTTAGATCAATCCAAGGAATTAAAGGTTCACCTCCCATTCCTAAAAATTGATCCTCATTTTATGGTCCAAACTAGATCTCAACACAAGAAGAACATGGAAGCAAACAAAGAAACATCCACTTCGAGTGACTTGAGTCAAACCGCTCCCGAAATGAATCCCATTTGGTCTAGCAATCCCATGCTCAATCTTCCTCCACTTCCACAAGATCATCAAGAGGAAGGTAGCCAAGTGGAATACATCACCAACAATGTTTTAGGGATGACTTAAGATGAGATTATTGAAATGGTCCAAAATCCCGAGACTCACAAAATTGCCAATGTTGTGATGAAACTCAATCCCTCACAATACATGCTAGAATTAGCCAAAGAAGGGGCTAAACTCCCTTTTGATTTTGATGTAAGCACCATTGTGGAGAAGCCTCTTGGGATTATGCCCCCAATATCACCTACACCTCCATTCCAAAACATCACTCAAACCATCCCACAAATCACATCATCCATTGCTCCAACTCAACCAATTGTCAACAAGGGGAGCTCATTGCTTCATGCACTACAAACACACCCCCTTTTGAATAACCAAGATTTAGATGTGAGCACCATCTTGGGTCAATCCATCCCATTGAATCTACTACACCCATACATTTTGCTTGTCTTTCATGACCCCAACGACCCATCCTCTTTCTCCGCGGCACCAACATATCCTCTTAACACACAAACCTCTCTCCCCATGACTTCACAAGGAGAAGGTGAATTATTTGGACAAGGGGGAATCTTTGAACCCTCATCATCATCATTTCCCAAAGGGAACATACCACCCCTCTTCCCACCACTTCCACCTTTACCATTAACATCCACACCACCCCTCAGTTTAGGGCTACCTCCTTTACCTCCACTCAATCAACAAAGTGAAAACAACCCCCCAATCATCAATAAAACCATCACACCATATCTTCCAATCATGCCATTGATATCGCAACAAGTAGAAACCATCCAAGAAACACAATAAATTGAAACACCATCTATAAATGTGGTCTCTAAAGGACCTATCACATCAATTGCACCATCTACTACACAAATCCATATCATCAATACATCGACACCTCTCATCACAACAACAAACACCATTTTGAATCTTCCACCACCACCACCACCAAGATCGAATGTGGCCAACCAATATAGCATCATGTTGCAAGCAACTCAACAAGCCTATCAAAAGGCACTTCAGTAGTTCCAAGCACAAAAATCAAAAAACACACAAGCTACACAACAAGCATAACAAGCAAAATAAGCACAACAGGCTGCCCAAGCTCAAGCTTTGTTGCAACAACAGCAAGCCACCCAAGCTGCACAAGTAGCTCAAGCAGCTCAAGCTACATAGGATTCCCATACTACACAAGCTTCCCAAAAAGCATAAGCCCAATACCAAGCTCAAAAAATCACAAGCACGGGCACAATATCAAGTTGCTCAACAAGCATTGCAATAGTATCACGCGCAATAGGAAGTAGCCCAATTACTATCCCAACAATAAGCATTGTTGGCACATCAACAACAAGACCAACAACAAGCGTTGTTGGCACAATAGCAGCAAGACCAAGAACAAGCATTGTTGGAACAACATCAATTGTAGGCATATCAACAAGCCTTGATCACACAACAGAGCTTGCAACAAACTCCCAGAAACATACCCAACACTCCACCCATCACTTGAACAATCCAACCACCTCAAATAAAATTCACTCCACCTCCCAATCTGCAAAACGATGTGATGACACAAATCAAGTTGCTCTCGCAACAAGTGATAGATCTTCAGTTAGGAAAAACCACAAAAAAACCAAGCAACTTGTGTCCCTATCCATTTGACAGGAGACTTGCAATAGTACCATTCCCAAAGGGGTTTGAAATCCCTAAATTTGACAAATAACATGGGACGATAAACCTTGAAGATCACATTAGGGAATTCCAAGTACATTTTATGGAGGTCACATATGATGATACATATCTGATGTGGCTATTTCCTCGAAGTTTGGTTGGTCCTGCCATGGAATGGTTCTCTCGCCTATCTCCTAACATCAAAAATTTCCAAGAGATTATAGAGGCATTCATAAAAAACTATGCATTCAATATAGGTATGGATGCCAGTCTAAAGGAACTATCTTCTCTTAAACAAACTAAGAGGGAATCATTCACTTCCTTCTTGCAACGATGGCGATCCAAGGCCAATAGAAGCAAATGGGCCATGCCAGAAGAGCAAAAAGTTTGCACCATCATTTCAAATCTTGAGAAAACCTTGGAATTTCATCTTAAGATGAAATGTATCACCACGTATGACCATTTGATCCCCAAGGTGCTCAACATTGAACGAGCCCTTATTGCACAAGGGGGGACACCCACATATCCAGAACTTCAAGACGACTACCCATCCGCCAGCTAAAATGAAAAACTTCGCACGTGGATGAAGAAAAAAAAATGTCACCAATGATGGTGTGGTGGATGCCAAAGTCATAATCAGTGCTCTAAAACAAAACACCCAAATGTACCACTAATCGCAAGGAAAAAGTCAAAACAACACGCAAGCTAATGCAGTATCACAACAACCACCAAAAAATCAAATCAATAATCTGAACAATCAAGGGGGACCACCCCCGCGAAACAAAAATCCTCCCAAGTGAAAGTACACAACCCTTGGGGAACCAATTGAATCAGTCATGAAGAAACTAATAAACAAAAATATCATCAAAATTACCACTTATGAGAATTATCAGGATCCCCAAGTGAAACCACCATGGTACAATGAAAACCACCTTTGTGATTTTCAAAAAATCAAGGGGCACACAACAACCAACTACATGAGGTTGAAAAATTTGATCCAAGACCTCATTGATGACAAGGTCATAAATGTTGAGCAACCAGCTGGAAATCAGGACCTAAAAATATACACGAATCTGATGCCCGATCATAACCAAGGGAACAACCGTGGAAAGACCAAGTATGCCAATGTGAACCATGTGTATGATTATGTTGTCACATCCATTGATGAAATGGTCACCGTTATTAATATCAAGCGGGCCAAAGCTGATTATGGAGTCACCACATGTGGCAAAAAAATCACCATTGCTAGACCACCACAGCCACCTAGGGCATCCACCTCCAATCCAAAATTCGTTCCAAATGGCTACAATGTTCTATACCAACTGAAAAGAACCCCCGCTCAGATCTCCATTATGGAATTGTTGAAGATATCATCCACACATAGAAAAATCCTAGAGGAAGCATTGGCCTCATCCACTGTCTTCGCAAATCTTGAGGCTAACCAGTTCCAAGCTATGGTCAGAAAAATCACTACCCCAAGTTGTTGGATCTTAGTTGTGTTCATGGTTTGTTCATGGTTTGTCCTTGATGACAAAATCACTTTCTTGGTTCTCATGGTCTGACAATTTCAGATTTGGTCTATTAGGATCTTTATGCTTTGACATGGTACATATTTGATTACTCTTGGCTATTATAGATGGTTAATCATTATGATTTAGGTGCATATTGATTCTCATGAGAATTTTGGTTCAGTTTTATGAATGCTATTCTTTTGAAAATGATTATGATTATATTAGACTGACAGTGTTGATAAGGTTTGGTTTAGGTTATTCAAATGGTATTCATGGTGTCAGGGTTTTCTTCAGCTTCAGAATTAATGAAATTGTCACCTTCACATGCTCAGGTATATTACTTCAAGGAAGGTACAAATGATGGTAATGCCTATGGCAATATGGTTTCAGTTGGTATGTCTTATTGTTGATAAACATGGCACATTTCTTTGGTTCATTACTTATTTACATTTATCAAGCACTTACTCTGTCTCAGGTAGTATGGTTAGAGACATCACTGCTTTCATGCTTCTAAATCCATCTTGTTCTCACATTTTATTTGGTGGCATAGTACACACTTTGGTTCTTGTATCTCACCTCTTTGATGGCATTTATTGGCACACATGGCATAATTTTTTTATCATTTATACTTGGAGTCTTCTATGCCCAAGTCTTGAATCTATAGTCAACATCCAAAGGAAAGTGTTTATCTTTATTATTCGAATCCTTTTCACTTTTTACATATGATATTAATTGATCATTGGCATGCTAATGATTTGTGGGGTCGACATCAATATGGAATTAATCCTATCGGGTTTCCCAAAGCATTTTTTCAGTGGTGATATTGTGTTCGATTATAACACTTGACAACCATCATTTTTTCATATTGTAAGTCGACATTTTTGAAGATCTTTCACTCAGAATTTAGTTTATTTTAATGATTATTATGTCTCAACAGTTTGCTAGCAAAATTTGGAGGTGGTCATATGGTCGAGTCCTTGGTAAATGATTAGTCAAGCAGACTCAAGCATTTTTAATAGTTGATTATTATTGTGTTGTTTGTCTTCGGACTTCAAAACTTTATTAACCTTGGAAAACTCATCGATTGACTTGAGAGAAGACTTGTTTAGGGAAAAATGATATTACATTTTCATTTTTTGTGGTTTGGAACCCAAGCCATGCCACCGCCATGAAGGAAGTGTAACTGTTGTTTTTCATTGAATTGTTGGTTGTAACAACTTTGATAGGAAGAAAAATCAGTGGAGTATGGAAGCTATGCATAATGAACTTCATTGGATGATAGCTCGAAGGTGGAAGAAGATTCTCTGGTGTCTCAATAGATGGGTTAGTAAATTCATCATGACAAAATTTCATGCACTATTTTTTATTTTGTTTTCTTCAGAATATCAGGTAAACCTATCTATCTTTATTGAATGCTTTCAAAGGGTATTCAAATTCAAGGTTGGTCTGAAATACTTCCATCATTTGGTGTTTACATTTAGAAAATAACAGTTATTGGTTTTCTTGTTTGAATCTGAAAAGGTATAAGCATTCTTATTTTTCAGAAGTTAATGCATTTCAGTTATTGGTGAAATAAATCATGGCCTGATAAAATAATGAAGATCTGTGACTTTTGGTTGCTAGGTAGTCGTGCATTTTGAAAAATCTATTAGTTTCATTGTGGACTCATTTCATTTGTTACAAAAATGATGGATTCTTCATATAGAATTTCTGAAAATAGTTTCAAATGGCTATTTTGGTTTTAATGAAGATCTGGGTTTTGTAAAAACTCTTGCAATTTGAAAAGGGAGCATTGATTTATTCTTGTTAGAGTTTATTACAGCCTACTGTATAGGCGTTACTCATGATTATTCACCATTTTTTGTTCTTCATTCTACTGGCTCATTTTCTAAAGACAGTATGGGGGGTTCAGATCCCTTTGAAAATGAATTCTATGAAGACTTTTTTTATTGGCAGACATATGTGATATTATATATAAACATAGTTTTTTTATCACATAGATAATACTAAGGCGATTATGTGATAGTGTAACTTGTTGTTGTATCAAACAAAAAAAGTGAAAAAGCTCTGTAATACAAAATAAAAATATGATGCAGAGAAAAGATGTCTCCTTAATGTATGTAATATTTTAGGGATTCATTGTTTTGAATCTTTAGGGTATTAGATAGATTAAGGGTGTGGGGTTCTATGAGCTTATCTGGAAAATAAAGAGATCCTCTGTGTTATTGTAATTCTGTAATCTGAAAAAGGGGTTGGTGCTCCTTGAAATTGGTGTTTCAAAATGAGGGGTTGGTGTTCCTTGAGTTGGCGCTCAAAAATTATCCTAGAAGGCATTGTTAACAGTGGTTTTCAAATAAAATCCTGAAAGGCAACAGTTTAGGAGTGGTTTTTCTACCCCAGGAGGGTTTTCCACTCAGAAAATATTGTGTCTCATTTCTCATTTGTGGTGTCACTGCTTTACTGAGATAATGTTGTATTGTTTATTGTTTTGTTGTTACATTTCTCATTTCAGTTTATGAATGATTGCATTCAACTCATGAATGTACTTATCATTGAAATATTGAGAACAAATGAGTGCTATGGTTTAATTTTTGAAAAATAGTAAAATATGCTAAGACACTGATTCACCCCCCCTCTCAGTGTCTTTTCACTCCAACACAAGTCTCCTAACATTCTATGATTAGAAATTTCCCACCCAACCATCTCACAATCATGCACTCCACCTTGAAGTCTTGGTGGATGGAGGTGCAACCTAAATATCTGTTCCCTCAAACTGATAAAGAATCTGGGATTCTCAGAGGATTCCATTGAAAAGGGTAAGGGCATCACAATCAGAGCATATGATGATTAGGAAAGAGTATCTCAAGGCACTATCCAACTCCCTATTCAAGTAGGGCCAGCTATTATGCAAACAACATGCCAAGTCCTTGACCTTGATTTGCCTTATAACATCCTCCTGGGGCATCCATGGATCCATGGGATGCAAGCCGTCACATCAACCTTCCATCAGTGCGTCAAACTCCCATATCAAAATCAAGAGGTCACAGTCCATAGTGATCTTGAGCCCTTTGCCTACACCAAGAATCTGGAAGCAAAATACTATAAAATCCCCCAAGTTCTAAAGAACGATGAAGGCCCCACAACTCCATATGTAGACCTAGCTACATTAGCCTCCTCTTCTGAGACAAAGACACCCACCATTCTTGATATATCTGAAATCAAGGTCATTATCCAAGACAATGGGTGTGGGGATTATAAAATGAAGAAAAGTGCTTTCATCATAGGAGATTTACCTCAATCTCCTAGGACTCATGGGCAACCCCAACCAGTTGAAACATCATCCCAAACCTTCAAAGTAGCCCCTTCTAGATTCAGAAGTTGGGGGGATCTAAGTCGGGAAATAATAGATGAAAGAGGCATATACAATCTCATATACCAAGATGAAAGGCCCACACCTAATATTCCCATGGATGAGAGCAACAAAGGATTACAAATGATGCTTGGTATGGGCTATAATAGAAACAAGAAACTGGGGAAGAATGACAACGACCTATTTGAACCCCTTGTCATTGAGAAGCATATAAGAAATCTTGGCCTCAGATGCACCCCTTTGAAGGTGACCATACTTGGAAAAGGTGCCTCAGTTAGAAAGGTCAAAACTCCCCCTCAGCTATCAACACTCGCCCTTCAATTACCAGTATCCACAGGTCGAGTCATAAACAACTTTACTTTTGATGTAACCGATGTGTGTAGTAGTGATGAGGACCCCATAACTGACTTGCCTATGCTATTTGAAGATTCCTCCCTACTCATGATTAGTACCTTGTCTTTTGAGTCAGACTGTCAAACCCATGAAATAAACCTAGTCGATCCCCAGCTCATCGATTACAACCAATGAGGACCACCAGTTTTGGAAACATTAAAAAATGATGAGGCACTCTCAAAATTCATGGGATTGCAGGATATGAAACCATATTTAGATCACAAGGCAAGGTTTGACATCATGTTAGACACACATGCCTACTACGGGGAAATGATTGAATCCTTCAGTCACAAAAGTGAAAATCTGAGAATAATCTCTAGGTCTTTGAGTGAAAACCACATTGTGGCACTCTTTGACCCAAAAATAGTAAAAATAAAGGACACATCCAACGGTTAACACCTCTCTGAGGTGCCAGAGGATGAAGGATTCAATCTTCCTCTTAGTGCAATTCATCAAGAGAAATCAACGGTCTTAGTAGAGAAGTGCAATCCAGTCAACATAGGAATAGAGGAGGTGCCACACATAAAATTCTATGTAGAATCCATTCTCATAGAAGAGCAAGAGCTCCTGGTTGCATTCCTAAAAGAAAGAAAGATAAAGTTTGCATGGACCTATGCCGACATGCCTAGACTTGATCCAGAGGTTTTGGTTCATCACCTAGCTGTATATCCTGAAACAAAGCTTGTGAGACAAAAGCTAAGGAAGATGCATCCCTAGATAGCATTATTGGTCAAAATGGAATTACAAAAGCTCCTAGATGCAAGATTCATACGGCCCATTGATTATCCAAAGTGGGTCTCAAATCTTGTACCTATTTCAAAGCCCACTAGGGGCATCTGCATCTGCATGAACTTCAGATACCTTAACAAAGCATGTCCCAAGGATGATTTCCTGCTCCCAAACATTGATATTATTGTGGATATGACAACAAGATGCGGGATGTTATCCTTGATGGATAGATTCTTAGGTTACAACCAGATCATGATAGCAAAATATTACCAACATAAAATGACCTTCACTTGCCCATGGGGGACATATTGTTGGAATATGATGTCGTTCGGGTTGAAAATGTAGGAGCTACCTATCAGAGGGCCATGACAATGATATTTCATGATATGATTCACAAAACTGTGGAAGATTACATGGATGATATATTGGCCAAATCCAAGAAATGACGAGATCATATAGCCGCATTGAGCTCCATCTTTGATAGGCTAGAAGAATACAAAGTAAAACTCAATCCAAAGAAATGTGTCTTCAGAGTACAGTTAGGAAAGCTCCTCGGGTATATTGTGTCTATGAGAGGGATTGAGATAGATCCTACTAAGGTCAAGGCCATTCTTGAAATGGAGGCACCAAAAACATTGAAACAACTAAGGGGTTTGCAGGGAAGACTCCAGTCCATCCGCTGATTCATAGCGCAACTAGCCAACAAGGCTATCCCATACTATCATCTACACCACAAGGGGGTAGCATACAAGTGGGATGAGAATTGTGATTAGGCCTTCAACAAGATCAAGGAGTACTTACTCACACCACCATTTCTTATGCTGCCAATTCCAGGAAAACCCTTGATCTTATATATATTAGCAACAATGGCAACTCTTGGTGCTCTCTTGGCACAACATGATGAAAATGGGAAGGAGAGATCCATCTATCAGAACTATGGTGGGACATGAGCTCAACTATACATCTATTGAGAAATCTTTCTTAGCAGTCGTGTTCACAGCTCAAAAATTCAAACATTACATGCTAGCACATCAAATAAAGCTCATTGCAAAGATAGACCCGCTCAAGTACCTGCTTTCTAAAGCAACGCTTACAGGGAAAACAATTAAATGGGTTATGATCCTAAAAAAGCATGACATTGAGTATGTGGAATGCAATGCCATCAAAGGAAAAGCAATTGCAGATCAACTAGTAGAGGCACAGATATACTTAGAGAACCCCCTGGTATTAGAGTTCCCCAACGAATCAATCTTCATCCTAAGTGTAGCAGATCACTGGAAAATGTACTTTGATGGATCCTACACGCAACATGGATCAGGAGCAGGGATCTTCTTCATCACTCCATAAGTGGATTGCATTCCAAAATCATACAAGTTATCATTCCCTTGTACGAATAACATTGTAAAATATGAAGCTCTTACATCATAGGGTTGAGAATTGCGATGCAATGGAAAATAATGGCACTTAAGGTCTACGAAGATTCACAACTCATAATCAACTAGGTCAACAATGAGTATCAAACAAAGGATGAAAAATTGACTCCATACAAGAAATTGGTGGAAATACTTAAGGAGTTCTTCATTGATATCACATTTGAGTAGCTACCAAGAGCAAATAACATAGCGGCGAATGCAATGGCTATAATTGGATCACTTTTGGAAATCCCACGCAATGTCCCAAAGCAAGAATTCCTCGTAGAGAAGCTTCTCGTGCCTACATTCGAGGTACCAGAGTCCGAATTTGTGTGCAAAATTGTTGGTCTCGATGATCCCTGGTACCATGATATATACACTTACCTGAGAATAGGAGTCCTCCCCGCTGACATAACCCCGAACCTTAAAAGAGCCTTTGTCAAGAAGTCGTCCTGTTTTGTCATCCTAGGAGATACCCTATATTGAAGAAGCATTGAAGGAACCCTTTTACGTTGTCTAAACACTGAGGAAGCTTTGACCGCTTTAACCGAGGTGCGTAATGGCATTTGTGGTTCACACTGAAGTGGTACAACCTTGGCTAAGAAATTGCTGAGGACTGTGTACTATTGGCCCACAATGGAAAGGAAAGCTCACGATTATGTCAAAAGGTGTTTATAGTGTCAGCAGCATGGGGATCTCATCCATGCACTGGCCCAGGAGCTTCACCCAATTATTACACCTTGGCCCTTTACGCAATGGAGGCTCGATCTCGTTGGAAAATTTACCCCCACCTCATCCAGTGGACATAAGTTCATAATCACTGCTACAGAGTATTTAACGAAGTGGGTGGAAGCCATCCCCATGACCTATATCACAAAAAAGTAGATCTCCAAGTTCATCTTGAACTACCTATATCTAAGGGTTAATTTTAAGGTTATATTATCAAATGAATTGAAAGCATAAACCCAAAGAAATAATGAAGTGCAAAGGAACAATAAATGAAAACACATAAAATAGAACAATCTCACCCAATGTTTTCATTCTCCATCGCTGATCTCCATTACACCTTCTCACTTTCTTATTTGTGTTGCCCTCAGATTGAACGTGCGAGCAATCCTTGACGAAGTCCTACACAAGCTTTGAAGGATTTTCTTCTAAAATGACTAAGCCTATGACAATGTGATTAAAAATTAATCAAATATGACAATAATGCAACAATCTCTATGAAATATCTAAGTATGTCAGTGCGTAATCTAAAAATGAGAGCAAAATAGCATTTTATAGAAAATGCCATTTTGAATGGACGAACGAGATTGACTTTTGATAGAGACCTAAAATCAGAGGCCCAGATTAAATTTGATAATCCCTAATTAGGGTTAGGGAAAAATCATTAAGCGAGTGGTTGAGATTTCATCTGAGAGAATCGAATCGAGGGTGGAGAATAAACGAGATAATTAATTCAAAAAATAAATATTTTTGAAAATCTAGAAGATAAGAGTTGAACTGAAGATTAGATTTGGAAAATCAATAATCTGCCCAATTACTTGATTTTTGGAGGAAAGTTACCAATTTGAATTAAATTAATTCAAAATATGGATTTTGTGAAATAATAAATAATCGATTTTCAAATTATTTACCAAAAATGAACTGACAATTAAGAATGTGATGACATTTTAAATAATTTCATTTATTTAAAATGAGATGAATATTAATTTCAACAATTAAATAATTAAAGATAATTATTTAATTTAGCAGATAAGATTAATTAATTAAATAAATTAATCAATTCATTTAATTATGACAATTAGTGACATATTAAATAAATAAATAAAACTTATTTATTTAATAATCGGGAAGAAATGGTGAAGAAGGGTAATTAAATAAATTTAGAAATTTATTTAATTAGGGAAGACTTAGATAATTAATGACGTATTTAATAAATAAATAAGATTTATTTATTTAATAATCATGAAGAATAAAAGGACATGAATTAATTAAATAATTATGAATTATTTAATCAATAGTCGAATGTGGACCAAAGACATAATTAAATGTCATAATTATGCTAGGACGAAAGTGGTTAAAATAGAGCTTGCAGGCCTAGGTCATTTTTAAGTGTCTACATTTTCCCCCTCTTTGTCATAATGTAGCATGTCGTGTTGTGACAAAGAAAATAAGTCAAAGCTATGCCCCAGTGACAGTGTAGAGTATCAATGCCCCCTTGGGAAATTTTTCAAATTTTGGGTCAGCGATAGAAAAATTTGGAAAGGGTCCTGATAAGTCAATTTGATAACTAGAAAAAAAATGGCACCGACGGTTTGGGATTCTGACATGTTTAAGGTAGCCAACGGGGTGGTCAAAGTTGGTCAAATGAGCCTCCAGTAATAACCTAGTTGACAAATACCATTTTGACTTTATAAATAGGTTGACAAAGGAGTAAAAGTCAATTCATTCTTACTATTTACATTGCAAATTTTGAGAGCTCAGAGAGAAAAGGAGTGTAGCGAGGATGGTGATTCCAGTGACAGAGCATCGCAGTGAGATTGTGCGGACTTTCAAGAGGCCAGAGGGCTCAGAGCCAACGGTATGTACCCCTATCCTCTGTAATTTTTTCATTTTGCGTGCCAAAACTAGGTTTCTAGGGGGAACAACGAATGCGCCACGACGCATATGCATTCGCGTAAGCCGCATTTGCCTTTGCATTCGACGCATTTGATGTGTCGCGATGCAAGTGCAATGGTAAATTAGGGGAGACCGAAGTTTTGCACCGCATTCACCTTTTTGAGTCACATTTGAAGGCTGGAATGCCGCATTCATCATCTTGCAGCGCAATTGCCTGTTTAAGTGATGCATTCGCGCAGAACGACACAAGTGTCAAATTTTGTTATGCAAATGCTCTGATGCAACACATTTTAGCAACCAAACGATGTAATTGTTATATTGCGACGCATTTGAAGTATGAAATGATGCATTCGATGTTTTGTGACGCATTTATAGTCAACGCGACGCTTTTGACTTTGACTTTGACTTTGACTAGGGTTGATTTTGATGTTTTTGAAACCTTAAATGCTTTTGATAATACTGATAGCTATGCAGAAGGTATTGACACATTTTTTGGCTTTGTGCAGAGGCAGCTTGCCCCGATTTACACGCGAGAGAGTAGACCAACGACATTCTGGTTTGCTAATCACCTGAGCTCGTGAGAGTGGCGACGATTGATGGCCCTCAGATTGTTCTATGTCACCTATATGCTCGCTATTTGGGAAAATAGGGGACTACTGACTACACTATGCAAGTATTGGCATTCAGAGACCTGTTCCTTCCACCTACTGATAGGTGAGGCAACCATCACACTGGAGGATGTGTACTACATTCTACGGGTGCCGATTTGAGGAGAGCGGATCGTCTACGACCCTTGCCATGGTGAGTAGACCTTCTGGGCATACTATCGAGATGAGGGTGCAGGGCTCGGCATCCAGGGATACGAGATCTGATGGGAGTTCATGACGAAGCACTATGCTCATTTTGATGCCTTCCTAGCAACACTCATTGGCGGGATACTAATTCCTGACCGTTGCGGACATGGGTTCCCTATTGGCTGGGGAGACGTCTTGGTTGGGATGAGGCGGGATAGGACAGTTTATGCCTGGGGCCCATGTTTATTGGGCACATTCTACCACCAGTTGCACGAGGTTGTTTCCTAGAGGGCAAAGAGTATCTCCTGCGAGACCACCTTGATGATGATTTGGGCTTGGAAGCACATAGCCATATTTCATCCGCCGATTCAGAGACCACAACTGGCTGAGGGGATTCCCTATGCCTATTATTATGCCAGTGCTTTATAGCAGACCTGGATGGGCAAGATAGGTTGGTGGCAGCATCAGATTGACACTATGGTGTCCTTTATTTGGCGACCATACAGCGACTGTGAGCAGTGGGACGATGAGGATGACCACCTGAGCTTATGTAGACAGTACCGCTACTTGATTGGTAGGACATTGCAGAGCTCACTAATCATAGAGATGTATTTGCCACAGCGTGTTCTTAGGTAGTTTGGAGAGCAGTAGGGTGTACCTACAGGGACAACCAAGTACGCCTGATTGTCCAGAGAGTATGCTTGGGGGCCAACCATTCCAATAGCCTTCGCTGAGCAATAGATCGATGGGCTAGGAGCCCAGCCGTGGGGATGGAGAGGTGGGATTGCTGATCCTGGGACCACAACAAACTATGATCTATGGTGGCAGGAACATATACTAGTTCCATTGACAAATCATGATCGGCCAACACCTGTGGACAGACGGTTAGTGATACCTCATGTGCCGAGAGCTAGGCGAGGAGGCAGGGATGGTGATAGGGGCAGAGACCAGGGGAGAGATGGAGGCAGGGACAGAGGCAGGGGTAGAGACGGAGGCTGGGGTGGAGATGAGAGAGATGAAAGAGATGATGGAGGAGATGGCCAGAGGTGGAGGAGAGATAGTTAGGGATAGGGCCAGAGGGTGCGCCCATGTGTGGCAAGGGTAGCACTAGATGCTATCCTTGAGGTGGCCGAGGAGAGAGAGAGAGAGGAGGATGTGGTTGAGGTAGAGGTGGAGGTGGCAAGACGGGAGGAGGATGTGGCCGAGGCGGAGGCGAAGGCGGACAGGCGGGAGGAGGATGTGGAGGTGGCAGAGGTCAGATAGGAGGAGGGGAGACAGGAGGAGGATGTGGAGGTGGCAGAGGCCAAACAAGAGGAGGAGGAGGATGCACCTCGAGATGAGGGAGTCGGTGGAGAGGATGTGGCCGAGGATGACGATGATGAGGATGATGCAATGGATGAGGCTGAGAGATTCCTTAGATGGTGGATGGTGGAGGGAGAGGAGGAGATATTGTCCTCCTCGAGACTCCCCCAGGATGCCACGACAGATCAGAGGGTGGCCGATTTACAGAGGAGACTAGATGAGAGCATGGTACAAGTCAGAGTACTGGCGTCAAAGCTAGAGGTGGCTTGGGTAGAGTGGGATCAGGCAGTGATCCACTAGCAGGACTCAGCTCAGTGGTGTGTTGAGTTTGCAGCATTATGCATAGGGCCCTCTGAGGATATTGCTCACGAGTTGGCTAGGGTGAGCATGAGGCTGGGAAAGTACAAAACTTTATATGAGCAGGAGGTGCCTCCTAAGCGACGAGATATGACACTGTCACACTCACAAATGAGGACAGGCAGTGGACATAGATTATGGAGTGCCAGTGGCAGCTGGAGTCACACCAGTGTAGGAGGATCTACCTCCTCAGGGCACACATTAGGGAATAGGTCCCACCACTCACATAGGCACGCCTCAAGTCACCATTCAAGCCACAATCATGGGTCTACTGGTTCAGTGTAGAGGTCAGTACAGAGGTATCCAGCAGTGGCAGATCCATCTACTTCTCAGAGCCAGGTAGCAATGACGTCACAGGTGTCTATTACCATGGAGATGACGCCGTCAGTGTCAGTTCCATTGGTTGCACAGGTAGAGGCTACTACAGGTCCACCCATCATTTCAGTGCTGATCATAGAGCTCCAGCCAACACACTCTTCACCACGAGGGGATGATGAGAGTCTACCCTAGGGGCATGTTTGTTATTATAACACATTATGTATATATTATTGAGCCTGCGAACTCCATTTTTGGGATATCTGTTGACTCTATCCTGTGACATTGTATATTTTTTTTATATGATGATGTAGTTTTGATGCGGCCTACATGTGTGTTATGTGATGTTCTTTGATTCATGCATTATGATATATGTGATGTGATGGTTTATGTATATTGTTGATTTATGATGTATCATGTATGTCCTGTGATGCTTACTTATGATTATGATGTTATGATGATGCAATGCTTATTTATACATGATGATGATGATAATAATGATATGCACAATGTATTTATTAAATGGATGCAATGTTGATGATTATGTTAATGCAATGTTTAAGATTATGTTAATGCAATATGCAATGACATGTATATGATTTAATGCTATGGATGAGGTATGTATGGACCTAATGCAATGTTTATATGATCATGTATGCACTTATGTTTTTGGATGTCAAGGATATCATCATGAGATGGATGAGAGAAGATGACCAGACCGAAGGAGATGCATGTTAGTTCCTAGACCAAATCCTTCAAAACTTTACCATAGGACTTTAATATTTATTGCTCTTAATCATCATTGGGAAAACTGTTGTAATGGCCAACAAACACCATGATATGAAATAGATGAAGGTGTGCAAGGTCATACCATCACATAAGACAAGCAGTCACAGACAAGGATGATCATGACTCAAACTAAGAGCGTGATTGCCCTAGTCTTTTTGTCATAATCAACCACAAGCAGAAAAGGACAAGGATAATTCATGAAACGTCGTTGCTTCTCTAAATCTTGTTTCCAGGACACCCTTGAGAAACTAGCAACATGATTGCCATAATACAAAAATAGAGCCCTTATCATGATACGTCACTATTTTTCTAAATCCCAGAATCAAGACCTCGCTGAGAAACTAGTAATCATGCATGTTAATCATCATGATACGTCACTGCTTCTATAAATCTTGTTATTGGGATCTCGCTGAAAAACTAATAACATGATAAAATCCAAAAGACAAGTGCCAAATGTTTGCCAAGTGTGTCTAGATATCCATTGTTTTAATGTCAAAATGTCAGGTTTGATGATGATGAGATGCCAGAGTGTCAAAGTTTTGATGATTCCCAAATGACAAATGTCAAAAATTGCCAAATTCAGGAAGGACACATCTTGAATAATGTTGACATCGAGAGGATTTGATCCCTAAAAGTCAAAAAGGGTCCCTCAAAATGATGACGATGCCTAGGAAGGACACATGCTAAGGCATAAATGACAGATTTTGTTCTTCAAAAGGACACATCTGAAGAATACTGATGTCAAGAGGAGTGATCCTTAGATGTCAAGAGGATCCCTCAAAATGTCGAATAACAGTGACGATGCCTAGGAAAGACACATCCTAAGGCATGAATGATAGAGGCTATTTTGTAGAAGGACACATCTGCAAGATAACCAAGAGTTGACAGTTTGGCAGGTTATGATGTTTTGACTTGCTTTGACTGAGTTTGACTTGTGTTGACCATATGTCGATATTGTCATGATGATATGTGCTGGTGTACCAGATGGACAATCGTCAAGACTTGATGTCAACCGTTTATCAACCATGAAAGGAAGGGTATAATGTGGTGGTGATGGAAAATGTATTTCATCCTAAGCCATGGCAGACAAAGTGACAGTATATGGCGGAGAAATGATTGATTACGCATGGCGCCTGTTTGCCAGGTTTTCACCGTTGGACGAATCATTTTTATTTACTATTGTTGTTATTTTTGTTATTTTTTTGGTGTTTCCAAGATGCCTTTTTGCCAAGTTTTCATCAAGGCAACGATTTTTTTTATCATTTTTCAATTTTTTTGTATTTTACAATTTTCAGCTCGATCTCCTAATGCTATGTGTAGAACCTTCAGAGATGTAAACTATTTATAGGCTCTGTTAGTTGTTCCCCATCTGGAGTTTCCAGCTGATAGGCTCCAGAACCAAAAGAAGATACAATGATGTAGGGACCCAACCAGTTTGGTTCAAACTTTCCTGACTTTTCTCTATTAGCCTGGTTCTTAGGGTTTTGCATGAGAACTAGGTCGCCAATGTAAAATTTCCTGACCATAACCTTCTTGTTGTAACTGTGACAGAGATGGTTCTGATATGATTGTAGATGGTTCAGGGAATTTTTCCTTCTTTCCTCTAGCATCTCTAGCTCGTGCAGGCGCGATTGTCTATACTCCTCTTCATCAGTTAAACCCTTTTGGGAGACTCGTAACGAAGGAATTTCAACCTCAATGGGCAAGATGGCCTCAGCGCCAAAGACCAGGGAAAATGGAGTGGCTCCTGTAGGCGTATGAATGCTAGTGTGGTAAGCCCACAGAGTAGGGTTGAGTTGTATATTCCAGTCACGGCCAGCGTCATTAACAGTCTTTTTGAGGATTTTAACAATGGTTTTATTTGATGCCTCATCTTGCCCGTTTCCTTGTGGGTAATATGGAGATGAACAATGGTGTTGCATGTGAAATCGCTCACATAACTCACGAACATCTTGGTTTTTGAATGGACATCCATTGTTAGTGATGATGGATTACGGAAGGCCATACTGGAAAATGATGTAGTTAAGAATGAGCTGGATATTTTCTTGTCGATTATCTATGTCAGAGGGATGGCTTTGATCCACTTCGTAAAATACTCAGTGGTGGTGATGATGAATTTGTGGCCATTGGATGAGGTCGGATGGATCTTACCCACGAGATCGAGTCCCCATTGAGCAAAGGGCCAAGGAGAGGTGATCGATTGAAGTTCCTGTGCTAGAGCATTGATCAAATCACTATGAATCTGGCATTTGCGACAAGCCCTGACATATTCTATTGCATTTTTTCAATGGTCAGCCAATAGTACCCAAGTCTCATTAATTTCTTGGATAGAGTAGGCCCACTCGAATGAGACCCGCATATACTGTCATGTAGTTCACGTCGGGTTCACCAATGTATCTAAGGGTTAATTTTAAGGTTATATTATTAAATGAATTGAAAGCATAAACCCAAAGAAATAATGAAGTGCAAAGGAACAATAAACAAAAACACATAAAATAGAACAATCTCACCCAATGTTTTCATTCTCCATGGCTAGTTTCCATTACACCTTCTAACTTGTTGATTTGTGTTGCCCTCAAATCGAACGTGCGATCAATCTTTGACGAAGTCCTACACAAGCTTTGAAGGATTTTCTTCTAAAATGACTAAGCCTATGACAATATTATTAAAAATTAATGAAATATGAAAATAATGCAACAATCTCTATGAAATATCTAAGTATGTCAGTGCATAATCTAAAAATGAGAGAAAAATAGCATTTTATAGAAAATGCCATTTTGAATGGATGGACAAGATTGAATTTTGATAGAGACCTAAAATCAGAGGCCCAGATTAAATTTGATAATCCCTAATTAGGGTTAGGGAAAAATCATTAAGTGAGTGGTCGATATTTCATCTGAGAGAATCGAATCGACAGTGGAGGATAAATGAGATAATTAATTCAAAAAATAAAGATTTTTGAAAATCCAGAAGATAAGAGTTGAACTGAAGATCAGATTTGGAAAAATCAATAATCTGCTCGATTACTTGATTCTTGGAGGAAAGTTACCAATTTGAATTAAATTAATTCAAAATATGGATTTTGTGAAATAATAAATAATTGATCTTCAGATTATTTACCAAAATGAACTAACAGTTAAGAATGTGATGATATTTTAAATAATTTCATTTATTTAAAATGAGATGAATATTAATTTCAACAATTAAATAATTAAAGATAATTATTTAATTTGGCAGATAAGATTAATTAATTAAATAAATTAATCAATTCATTTAATTATGACAATTAGTGACATATTAAATAAATAAATAAAACTTATTTATTGAATAATCAGGAAGAAATGATTGAAGAAGGGTAATTAAATAAATTTAGAAATGTATTTAATTAGGGGAACACTTAGATAATTAATGACGTATTTAATAAATAAATAATATTTATTTATTTAATAATCATGAAGAATAAAAGGACATGAATTAATTAAATAATTATGAATTATTTAATCAATAGTCGAATGTGGACCAAAGACATAATTAAATGTCATAATTATGCTAGGACAAAAGTGGTTAAAATAGAGCTTGTAGGCCTAGGTTATTTTTAAGTGTCTACACTACCTAATTTTTCGCTACGATGTCCCTCGAGCTATTATCTCAGATAACGGGACACCTTTCAAAAATTAGGATGTTCACGACCTATGCCAAAATTTCAAAATCCAACATCGCTTTTCCACTCCATACTATCCCCAAGGAAATGACCAAGCCGAGGCTACAAATAAGACCATCCTAAAAATCCTCCAGAAAAAACAAGCAATGACGCAGGTTGTGATTGGAATTTACAGCTGAATCTCGCCTTATGGGTCTACCAAACAAGTATCCACGCACCAACAGGTTGCACCCCATTCTCCCTGGTCTACGAATCAGAGGCCATCCTCCCTATCAAGATCAAGCTCCCATCCCTAAGAATATCATTGCAGAATCTCATCACAGATGAAGAATATTAGGTGTCAAGATTAAACGAGCTAGAACTGCATGATGAGCGGCGCATGGATGCCTTAAACCATTTGAAAGTCTACTAGAACTGACTCAAGTAGAGTTACAACAAGAAGATTAGAAATCGGACCTTCCAAGTAGGAGAGCTTGTGTTGAAGGAGAATCAAAAGAATGTTCCAAATCTAGACGGTAAGGGTAAATTTGAACCCAATTGGTTGGGACCCTTCATCATCATGGCAAGCTACAAGTCAGGGGCATATCATCTATCCACACCTGAAGGGGAACCTCTGCAAGAGCCCATGCTCCCATTTCAAAAAAATTTATGCCTAAATATTTCAAGGTACAAAACCAAAATACAAAAAAATAAAAAAAATCTGAAAAAAAGATTAAAAATAGTAAAGATAAAATTTTTCCTCTAGTGAAACAAACACGCATCTTGTGTAAATAAGCACTTTCCATCGACCAAGATGTTCACGGATTACTTTGCATCATCCATCTCACTTCCATCATCCATCTATCTCCATCCATCACGCATCCACGTCTGCATCATAGCTTGGTCCTATGTTCGTGTCATGATCCATCCTAGTACTACTTGACCCATTCTCAAGGTTGTTTTGTCCTACCTATATCGAAGTAGTCTATTGTATCATGCTGGGGGAATGTTCTCATCAGATTGTATTTGTGTATATTCTTGAAGTCTTCCTAAAATTGAAAAATCCAAAAACATCAAAATATCAAAAAATCCAAAAACATCAAAAAATTGGAAAATCTAAAAAACATTCAAAACATATCAAAATTCAAAACAGGCCAAAAAGTTAGTAAAAAAACTCAAAAACAGAGTCGTCTTGTCGAACTACAAGTCTTTGAGCTCTGAACGTAGGCAAGGTTGATCTTTGATCATCCCCCAAGACACTTAGGTCAGTCCTTTAGGAGTCTGTCATAATAAACTGGCAATTTTTTTGTTCATATCTCATCAATAATTGAGTCTGTGTTAGTCAAACTACGTGGTCTCTGCATGTATAATGTAGGCAAGGCTAATTTGTTGATTAGCCCCCGAGGCCCCTAGGATAGGTCTTTAGGTTAGTCTCTTGGTCCAAATCTCAGAAAACCTCAAAACATTGGAAATTTTGAAAATCAAAATATTTGTAAACCATCTCAAAAATACCAAAAACAACCTCAAAACATTTCAATAACATCAAAAACATCCAAATATTTGAAAAAAAAGCATTTGTCCCGTCTCGCTCTCACCCGAAATAAAATCCTCAACCTTTGGTCAAACAGTTGGAAACAAGTCTAGCAAGTCTCAAGTGGAAACTCAAACGTCAAAGCCTCAAGTCTAGGTTAGTAAGTAAACAAGTTGGTCAACTCTTGGTATTAATAGCTCATCATCCAGTCAATCCCAAATCATCTGATAACATCATGTCCTAGGATGCATCCTTCCTACAATGGACATCAACATCAAGCATCACCGTAGTTTAGTCTTGGCTAGAGGTATGAAGAACATTAGCTTGTTTTTTCTTGATCTTTGTCTTTTGACTTATCTTATTACACTCATTCCAATGACCTCTCAATGATGTCCAAACAAAAGGATTTAGAGAGAAAGGAATGGGGCAACAATCATTATCTTTTTACCTGATGTGCTTGTTGGAGGTTCTTGTAATATAACCTTGGTCATGTGTGCTTTGTTTGGTTTGTAGGGAGGGCTTTTTAGGTGTATTGTTGACCACATAGGAAGCCTTGCCTTTCTATGTTTTGGTCCGAGATATTTGGAATATCTGAAATGCATTTTAAATAAGGTTTTGTATGTCATGTGCGAATAGGAGTACTCCTATCTGATTATCGATTCAAAGTCCATCACACTAGGTGCAATGCCATCCTGGTTCTTTATACCTTGATGCATCATGCCTACGTGTGTTATCAAACATAAGGTAAATAGCCCCTTTTAAAATCCCAATTCCTGATAAGAAAATCATCATCATCATCATCATCATCTCTAATAATGAGGACTTGTTGGATCCTCTTTTCATCGTCTTATTTCTTCTTCCTTCTTTCCGCGCTAACATGGTACCATGAAAGTTAATCAAAAACATCGCTAATGCATCCATCCTGCATCCACAAATTGTCAGCATAATGCATATCATATCATATCATGTAGAAAACATTTATCATCTCACATGCATTACATTTCATCATTGCATAATATACATTGGTTATTCTAAGCATCTCATAAACAATACATTTGCATTCATTGCATAAACATAAAAGTATCATCACATAGGAATTATTAAATCATATCATATGCATCATCAAAACATACATTGCATAATCACATATACATCATCATATCATTCATTTTCATCATCATATCATCCATTTTCATCATCACATCATATCATGAGAATCATCATGTCATCCATACATATTGAAAAAGTACTAAAAAAGAAAAGAGTGTTAGGATTAGGTGTTGTACACCTTGCATAATGTTTGTAATGTTTTATTTATTTATTATGTGTGTGGTGCACCTAGGGGTTTTCTAGATGAATATGCATCACAAGGAGTTATAATGTTGGGGCCACTTTGTTGTATGTAACATTGGGACATGTAATTGTAAAATGTAATTATTTAATATTGGGGGAATAATAAAATAATAAAGTACCCAATAATGTGGGGTCACATGATGTAGTATTTTTTGGGCACATGGTTTATGTAATACCACTTGGTGGTTTTGTGGGAGCTTGTTTCTATAAAAGCAACCACAAGGGTAGTTGTTAAAGGTTGGACAGTTTGCTACAGGTTAGCAGGTTGAGCTTGTGCATGTGTGAGGGTTTGAAGCATGGCATGGGATGTGTGGATTCATGCTTGGTCACATGGAATGCATGGATAGCTTGTGCTTCAGAAGTGTTCATGGAGTCTCTGCAGATGTATTGTAATGGGTTTTCATTGCTGAATAATACATGGAGTGTGGATGCTTTTGGAGGCTGGTTTTTTCCCTCTTGAGGGTTTTCCCAAGGTATATCTTGTGTCATCTTTGATGGGTATGTTGTCTATTCTCTTGCATGTTGATGTTGAGTATTTTACTTGTATGTTTTCATATATGGGTTATGTGGAAATTGTCATTCTATGGCTGCATAGTTTCCTTACAAAGAGCATCTCATACATCTCATGATCATAACATATATCATCATCAGCCATTAGGTGCATAATATAGATCTATTAGTCTAAGAATTTTAAATCATTTGCATATCATAACATTTGCATCATCATAAAAAGTGCATGGAAAGATTTTGAAAAAGAAACAAATGCACCCATCCATGAGCATAATCATACATCACATCACATAATATAGAATCATCACATTGCATCGCATAAAATAAAGTCACATCATGCCATCACATCGCATATAGAAAATTAAAATCCATCATGCATAAATAGAATAGGACACATCTCCTATATCGAATTGATCATATATATCATCAAAAATGCAATTGTCATGGTACAAGGAATCAGAATCAAATATGTGTATATCAATCAATGCAATACAAACACCCATGCGGTTGTCAAAAAATGAAGCTCGTGGATCTAAAAAAGAATGGTGTCTCTGATCAAAAAATGAAGCTAGCCCTGATGGCTACTCCCCTCACCTAGCTATCTCTCGGGCTGATCCCGCCTCTACCCTGTCTGCTGTGAAAATATTGGTGTCTGGGATGCTTGAGGCACTGCTTGATGATAGTGTACTCTATAGTACTCGGCCTCTCTCACTGCGTCCTGGTACATGTGTGTCGGGACTCTCTTGCCCTATGTACTCTCAAGCTACTGGTGTCTCCCAGTCTCCTTTGCCAACTGAAGCTTGGTGGCCTGTCTCTGTTGTAGGGCCTAATCCCGCTCTTCTCTCGCCTGATCTCTCTCAGTTGTTAAAGTGTCAACCCATGCCTATAGTTACTGGATCAATGCATCCCTCTAGTCTGGCTGAGGTGGTGGCAATGGTGGTGGCTATTGTTGATAGTCCCTCAGAGGCTGATGTGGGTCCCTCAAGGCATCTCTCTATGGATCCCCATCTCTTTGCTACCTGTCTCCATCCCTCTGCTAGTGACCATGCGCCTGATCTCTCTGGCCCCACTAGTCTGGAGGTGGTCTACCTCCTCCTCTACCTCTTCCACCATCTTTGTCTCCATCCCCACCTCCTTGACCTCCTCGCCCCCATCCCCGCCCTACTAACCAGCCTCTGCATCTCCATCGTGGTAAAGCTTCCCCTAGCACTGTCAATCTGATAGGAGGATGAAATGAATCTCGGTATGCTTGTGTAGTCCTTGGGTCCACCTGCCCCTGATCATATGGCCATGGCCTGAACACCAGCTGCCTAAAACTATCCATTGCCTCCTCTGGAGGGATCGTACGGCCCCGTGTAGTCTCCCTTTTAGTACGAGAAAATATGGCTATGTACTACTCATCGAGCCTATCCTGTGTCTCTCTGAATAGCCTAGCCACCCGATTTGATAGATAACACTCGATCATGGTGTGCTCTATGCCCTACATGAGCCTATACTTCCTTGCATAGAATAACTATTGTATGTCATCATACCAGGTGGGCATCATGAGGCAAGGCCTCCAAGTAAAGACTGTCATCTCGTCAATCACTCTCCTCCAGTGAGGGAAGTTCTTGATCAATTCCTTCACACAATGGAATAATCTTTTGTTGTAATCATTTTCTGGTGTCTATAGAATAAGCATGAAGAAGGCATCATTTACCTACCTATAATTTTTCTTGTATTTCATGTATTGCAATTGCTAAAGAATAATCATAAACAATGCTTTTCCCCTTCTTTGTCCCTAGATCACCAACACAAATCAGCCCCTTATAGGGAAAATTTACCACCAATAAGTAAATAATATAAGAAGTCATATAGATCTCCCGAGTTTTCTTCACCACAACAAACTGATTATGGATATTGTCGCTTATCATTAAAGGCATCTTACATGTCCTTTTCTTGAGCCAAGTGGCATTTAATTCATCCTTCATCTCCCTCCAACATGTCACTTCTCCAATTTTTTAAATTCCACCTAATTGCATTAATGTGTACATTCATCCAAATGTGCTCCACCTTTGTCCACTCACATGTTGACAAGTGGCATCTTGCTATTGGTTGATCCTTAGTCCCACATTCATCCATTTTTCCTCTTCCTCCATCATTCTCTTCTATAAATAAGAGGTTCTTTTAGTGATTTTGGAGAGACAACTTCATGCAACATTATTATCTTCAAGTTTTTGAGCAATCTTCATCCATCTTTATCCATTTTCATCCATTTTCATGATTTCATAGCTAGGTTATGCAAAAAATTCATCAAGGAGCATCAAATCTTCACTATTGATCATCAAGCTTCCAAGGAATTGGGAAAGGGCCATTTTCAACATCAAATTGGCAACAATTCCCCCATGGGATTGAGAGTTTGTTTATTTTGAGTAAGATTAGATAGTTTTTATTCATGTTCTTCATTTATTTCTTGTTCTTGATATGTCAAATGAATTTCATGGGGAATGATGTTTCTAAATTGCATATCGGACTAACGTTGTGTTTGTTCTACATGTTTGTGTAGGTCTAGGATCAACATTCAGATTTTGGCGCTAGATGGAGGGTGGATTTGAGGAAATTACCATATTTTTCTTCAAAATTTTGTTGTTTTTTGAAACTTTTTGTGTCTACAGGAAACAGCACCGCTGACACTGAAACTGTGTCGCTATCAATCCAGCAGCACTATTTAGTGACGCTGTCAAACTCCAAACCGCGACGTTGACTTCTTCCCGCTAGAATATTTGAATTCCAAACAACGACGCTTTAGTCATTTCCCTGTTCACTAGTCATCCAAACTCCAAACTCCGCCACTAGTCAAAAAAGCGACACATATGTGATCACTAGTTTCTCCACAGTCCGACGCTATTATTCCTAGCATCACCATACAACGACGTTGACTCCTTCAAACTGTGCCGCCATCACATGTTGATCATTGGAGTTGGGTAAAAGGCAGTTTTCAAATTAATTTCAACATGTGCATTTTTATTTTTATTACTTTTGACTCCTAACTAGTTTGTGGCCTCTATTTCTATAGTTTTTACCAATTTTTTAAGGTTGGAGTGATCAAAAGTGAAGGGAGGAAACAAAGACGAGGACTTCTCTATGGCATCTTCAATCTATTGTGTCAAGTGTTTTTGAACACTTTGTGAACAATTATAATCCCACTTTAAGGCTTTGTTCTCTTCAAAAATTTTAGGACTCAATAGATTTCATTTGGGCTTAAAAAGAAAAAAAACAAAGGGGTTAAAAATAATCTTAGGAACTTACTATATTTTTTTTTGGACTTAACAACTGAACAAACAAATATCACACTTCAAAGTTGGTGCTTAAAAATAACTCATTTTCTGCTTTGAATTTAAAATGAACATGTTCTTTTGTGTCTTGTAATATTTTTTGTAAATTAATATCATTTAAAAGGCATATACGCTTCTCTCGCGCCTCACAGCAATCTTGAGAATCAAAAGTCTTTTTAGTGACATTAAGTTGCATAAAAGATTGCCTCCACATTTCATTTGGGTTCTTAAAATTGAACAAAGCTTACTAGTGTGAGTTAGGTGTATCGTGTGTGTTATCTCCTTTTTCATGCAAACAAAGATTCATCAAACTACGAATGTGCTAGCTTTCTTTTGTTTACACTTAGAGGACCTGCCTGATTGGAAAAAGTAATCACCTTAGGGAACGACCCAACCAGGAACATGCTAAAGCCAAGCGACTTCCACACGGTATATAAGTGTGGGTACTTGAGGAAAGTTCAAGTATCATGAGGATTGTTTTGACAAGAAGGGCATGAATGGTCACATGTCATATGGATGATCCCCCATGAACGAAATGCCTATACTAGAACCTTTTGTTTAGAAGCCCAAATGCTTATCTATTTGTTAGTGCAAGAACGGTCATTCTGAAGCCACCACACATTTTTACGGTTCTTGGTAGAGATGAGAAGTATGCCATGGGAGTTTCATGGGTACTAAAGCTTGGCTGACCCGTAGAAGTGAGTGTTGTGGAGGGGAGCCAGTGTGGTCAAGCTTTTAATCATTGACCAAGAATAAGCGCAGCTAGATTTATCCAAGTGGGGATTCAACAAATATTGTCTCTTGACTATCCATAGGGTTATGCATTTTCTTGGAATCAAAACACTTTTCTTGGATCTTAAACATTGGAAAACAAACATTCAACATGATCATTAAATTTCAAACCCTTTAGAGGAAGCAAATACCTTTGAAAAAATCCAAGTGCTATTGCTTTCCCTAGGGATTCTATCCTTAGAGGCTTCTAAGCATTTGAATTTATATCTCAATTTGCTCTCACTAAAGTCAACATTAGGGAAATTTTTCCTTAATTTCCTTGATTTCCACATAATGGAATTTGTGGGATGAGAAGCTATTAGGACATCAGACATTTAGTTTGAAAACATAATCAAGAAAGTGTTTGTGGTGAAAACGACTCATTAAGCAAAGATAAGAAACAATTGGACCCCACACATGTGCTCTTCCAAATGGTTTCCCGAAAGATCAAAATCTGAAAACCAAAGTCCAAAGGTTTTAGTCAAAAATCTCGCAAGAAATAGTTGTCTATGCTTTACGAATTTAGAGAAATATTGATCTTCAAATTTTACAAGCATGCATCAAGAAACAATCCCAATTTGTATTCATTTTACTATATTCAAAATCCAAGTCTCTTTCAAAGGTTTGAGTATCTCACATAGGAAGTATTAGCATGTTCTTCAACACCTAGGTCTAGTAAACAAAGGTCTCTCTAAGTATCTCAAGATCAAAATTAAAACACTCTCGTTCATCTTTAAAAATCAAAATCAAATTCACCTCACAAACAAGTCTTGGAAATCTTGAAAAAATCCTTTATGCTAAACTTTGGTTAAATCCTTTAAAATCAAAAGCCAAATCATCTTGTTTGAATAGGTGTGTGTAGATGAATCCTTCTTTACACACTTGGCCAAATTATCATCTTGTGGAAAATTTTACTCTAGGAAAACATCCAACCTCTTAGAGTTTATGAGTTCATTATCCAAACCAAATGCAATCAAAATCAAATCAAATCAATCCAAAATCAAGATCAAGATCCAAAATCAAATCAAACATCAATCCAAAAGTCCTAAAGTTTAGTATTCTCTTCAAGGTGTCCTAAAGAGTTTAATCATTCACCAATCATCCATATTTCATTATCTCATTACCATCCTTTTGATCCTTAGTATCTTATACTTTCTTTTTTATACCTAAAGTTTAGATCAATCCAAGGAATTAAAGGTTCACCTCCCATTCCTGAAAATTGATCCTCATTTTATGGTCCAAAGTAGATCTCAACACAAGAACATGGAAATGAACAAAGAAACATCCACTTTGAGTGACTTGAGTCAAACTGCTCCTGAAATGAATCCCATTGGGTCTAGAAATCCCATGCTGAATCTTCCTCCACTTCCACAAGATCATCAAGAAGAAGGTGGCCAAGTGGAATACATTACCAACAATGTTTTAGGGATGAATCAAGATGAGATTATTGAAATGGTCTAAAATCCTAAGACTCACAAAATTGTCAATTCCATGATGAAACTCAATCCCTCACAATACATGCTAGAATTAGCCAAAGAAGGGGCTAAACTCCCTTTTGATTTTGATGTAATAACTATTGTGGAGAAGCCTCTTGGGATTATGCCCCTGATATCACCTACACCTCCATTCCAAAACATCACTCAAACCATCCCACAAATCACATCATCCATTGCTCCAACTCAACCAATTGAAAACAAGGGGAGCTCATTGCTTCATGCACTACAAACACACCCCATTGTGAACAACCAAGATTTGGATGCAAACACCATCTTGGGTCAATCCATCTCGTTGAATCCGCTACACCCATACGATCCGCTTTTCTATCATGACCGCAATGACCCATCCTATTTCTCTATGACACTGGCATATCCTCTTAACACACAAACCTCTCTTCCCATGACTTCACAAGGAGAAGGTGGATTATTTGAACAAAGGGGAATCTTTGACCCCTCATCATCATCATTTCCCCAAGGGAACATACCACCCCTCTTCCCACCAATTCAACCTTTACCATTAACATCCACACCACCCCTCGGTTTAGGGCTACCTCATCTACCTCCACTCAATCAACAAAGTTAAAACAACCCCCCAATCATCATTCAAACCATCGCACCAAATATTCCAATCATTCCATCTATATCACAACAACAGGTGGAAACCATACAAGCAACACAAGCAATGACAACACTATCTATAAACGTGGTCTCTCAAGGACCTATCATATCAATCACACCATGTACTACACAAATACCTATCATCAATACATCGGCACCTCTCATCACAACAAAAAACACCATTCTGAATCTGCCACCACCACCACTGCCAAGATCAAATGTGGCCATCCAATATAGCATCACATTGCAAGTAGCTCAACAAGCCTATCAAAAGGCACTTCAGCAGTTCCAAGCACAACAAGCACAAAACACACAAGTTGCGCAACAAGTGGCTCAACAACCGTAAGTAGCTCAAGTTGCACATCAAGCACAACAAGCACAACAAGTACATTGATGAGCACAATCGACACTTGAGGATAGTCTTACAATGTCTAACATAAAAGAATATTTTTGGAAAGCTATCCAAGTGCTTGTTTCATCATTACAAGTGTTGGATGTTGTGGTTCTGGTTCTGATATGTGGTTGTCATGGATGTCAACACTATTAGCATTTGATGTATTGAGGGTTGTATATGTCGAGGATATTGGTAAAATTGTAAAAGAAAGTATTCCAGGTTCCTAGTGGAGCTATGAAGGTCATGAAGGTGTCTTGTTTTGTACATTGAAGATCAATTGTTGTGGACTAAAGGGTTTATTACTGAGTGTATCTAGTCCATCCATCAGAAGTTTCAGAGGTCTGCGTGAAGATTTGTTCAAATTATGAAGATTTGTGTTCTAGAAATTCTAGTTGTTGCGGATGTTTCTTTGTTGTTTCTTGGTGTTCGTGGATGTTTCTAGATTGTGCTCTATCTTTTTTGTACGTCTGCGTTAATCAATGTGCTCATGGTCGAATATTTTTATTGGTATGTTTGGGTTTTCAATTTCCTGGCCGACATGATAGGTGTAACGTGTTGTGGATCCTTGGAGATTAAAATTTGAATGTTTGGCACACTCCAGGATATTGTTTTGGGTCTTATCATGATATTAGCCGATGGTGTTTGATCCACATTGAAAATTTATTTGTAAATTTGCGCTGACATTGAAAATATGTTTCATATTTTTGGCTGACTAGGTTGTTGATGTAATTCCTTGTTGCAGATATATAAGAGGGGTTGTTTGAGTGAATTTAGTGAGTGCATAAGAGCGAATTTATGTCAGAGAAAGTGAAAATGTGCAATTATTGTCCAAATCATTCGATTGCAAAGTAGAGTGAGAAGAAGTTTGAGTGGAGTGTGAAGAAGGTTTTTTGCACTTAACTGGAATTGTAATCAGGCTTTTCTAGAAGCTATTTTCTTAGTTCACACTCTGTGGATCTAATCCATATTGTTTTGTATTGTTGGGTAGTGAACCCTCTTATATTTGAGCAGTGAGCTCTAGGCAGTGTGCCTGGATGTATGTGCATTCCCATTATATCTTTCATTATACTTTTAACAGGGTATAATCTTGTGGACTAACATCCACCGTGGTTTTCCCCTAACAGGGTTTCCACATAAAAAATCTTGGTGTTCTCTGTGTTTCTGATGTGTTGAATGTTTATGGTTTATTGTTTATTCATCAGATCTAAGATTGAGTTAAGTAAAGTTTGAAAAGGTTTAAATATTTTGTGACAACTAATTCACCTCCCCTCTGAGTTGTTTGTCCTTGTTTTTCCAACTATTGGTATCAGAGCAGGTTCCTCTAAAAATTTTTAAAAGCTTGAGGTGATCCGAGATGGTATGATACAAGAAGGATAGTCCTAGATTTGATGGAACAAATTACTCATTGTGGAAAGCTCGGATGGAGTGTCATTTGAAGTGTATTGGTGAACCCTTCTAGAAAATTAGAAAGAATCAAAATGTTATTCCTCAGAATGGTCCTTCCACTGCTGATGAGATTAAAGAGGCTAAGAATAATGTTAGCACTATGGAAGCTTTGTTGAGTGCTTTAACAGATTCAGAAATGACAAATGTGTTAGGTCTTAAGACAGCTCATGAGATGTACATGTGAAGATGGCTAAGCTACAAAGCTTGAAAGGAAAGTATGAAAATATGAAGATGGGTGAAGATGAAAACATTTATTCTTTTATGCAAAGAGTAAATGAACTAGTGATGGGTATTAGATGTGTTGGTGGTACCCTGGATGAGGAAGAAATTGTGGCTAAAGTGCTTAGATCATTGCCTCCCTCCTACAAACCAAAGGCTCATGCTATTGAAGAAACCAGATCATTGACGAATGTGACAAGGGATACACTGATTGGTAAACTTGTTGCCTTTGAGTTGAGTGAATTTGGTGAATCTCCTCCTAAGACTAAAACTGCATTTAAGGCTACTGTATCTGGAAGAAACAAGCAAAGATATGATCCGGGAGAGAGTTCTAGAAATACATTCAAGTATATAAGGAGGAAATGAAACAACTTGAAGATGAAGAAAGAGAGGTAGAAGAGTTGGAAGCACTGATTGTGAAGAAAGAAGGTAGAGGACAAGGTAAGTATAAAGGAAATTTTCCAATCAAATGTTTTTCTTGTACTAAAATAGGTCATTTTTCATCAAGGTGTCCTAAAAGAGTTCCTAGATCTAAGCCTTACAAATATAGATTGTAGAATAAATGCTACTTTGTTGAAGAAGGTGTGAATAATGATGAGTTTGATAAAGATAATGGAAATGAAGATGATTGGGTTTTCATTGCTATCAAGGAAAATAGTCATGTGGTTACTGAATCTGCTAAAGTTGAGAAAGCTCTTGCAACCCAAATTGAAGAAAAGGATGAGTGGGTCATTAACAACAGATGCTCACATCATATGACTGGTGAAAAAAGCAAATTTGTAAGTCTATAGAAGTATGATGGCGGGGTTGTAAGATTTGGAGATAACAATGCATGTGTGATTCGTGGCAGAGGATCTATTTGTCTTGGTGGTAAGCATAACATTGATGATGTTCTTTATGTTGAAGGCTTGAAGCACAACCTGTTAAGTTTTTCATAGATGGTGGACATGGGATATGATCTTCAGTTCAAAGATGGAAGATGCAGGATATATGGAAGTTCTGGAAATGTCATTGCCTCAGGTAAACAAACAAAAGGTAATATTTTTCACCTGAATGCTGCCAATGAAAGTTGTTTAATTGCTCAAGTAGATGAAAGCTGGTTATTGAATAGAAGGTTGTGTCATGTTAATTTTGATAACATTGTCAAAATAAGTTCCACTTAAGCAGTAAGAGATCTACCTAAGCTAGTGAAGCCTGCTAGCACAATTTGCAAAGAGTGTCAGATGGGAAAAAAAACTAGAGTTTCTTTCGGAGCAAACAACATCATTCAAATGGATTGTTGGAGCTGGTGCATACTGATCTATGTGGCCCCTCCAAAGTTAGAATTCTTCATGGTGAAAGGTAATTTATGCTGCTTATTGATGATTATTCTAGAATGATATGGGTTTCTTTCTTAAGAGAAAAATGTGAAGCATTAGAAAAGTTCAAAAGTTTCAAAGCTATGGCAGAAAATGAGAAAGGTCTGAAAATCAAATGCTTAAGGTCAGACAGAGGCGGTGAGTTCACCTCCAGGGAGTTTAATTATTTATGTGAAGAGCATGGAATTAGAAGACAGTTATCTGCTCCCCCAACCCCTCAACGGAATGGTGTTGTTGAGAGAAAGAATAAAACAATTTTGGATGCTACTAGAACAATGATGATTGAAGGAAATGTGCCTCATATCTACTGGAGTGAAGTAGTGAGCACTATTGTGTATACTTTGAACTGGGTGAATGTAAATGGTAATTATGGTAAGACTCCTTTTGAACTATGGTTTGGTTATAAGCCTACTGTTAAAAATTTCAAGATATGTGGAAGCAAGTGTTACATCAAGAGAGATGATGATATAGGAAATTTTGATGCAAGAAGCATGATGAAGGAATCTTTCGAGGTTACTCTACTAGAAGCAAGGCCTACCGATGCTATAACAGAAGACTAAGAAAAATGTTTGAGAGTGCAAATGTCATAGTTGATGAGGACTTTGCTAAATCATCCAAATATTGTGGATATGATTTAGATGAAGACAATACAAACAAAGGGAAGAATGTTTAGACACAAAATCAACTTCAAATTGTGTCGTATGTTTCGGTAAGACAACTTCAATTTGTTCCGCTAAATCAAGATAGTCAGGAAGTAGAGACAAGTGCAAGTGCAAAAGAAAGAACAAAAGAATCAGAAGTTTGAGAAACTCCTAAAACTCTGAGGTATGTAAAGCTAAATCATTCTGAAATTTTTTTTATAGGAGATAAGAATAAAGGTGTACAAACTAGAAGAAAGATTGCAGAAGAGTATTGCCTGATTTCCAAGATTGAACCTAAAGATGTCAAAGAAGCCTACAATGATGAACACCGGATGGAAGCTATGAAGGAAGAACTGATGCAGATTGAAAAGACTGATACATGGATACTTGTACCTAGACCAAAAGACAAGAATGTGATTGGTACTAAATGGATCTTTCAGAATAAGTTGAATGAACAAGGTGAAGTGGTCCAGAATAAAGCAAGATTGGTATGTAAAGGGTATTCACAAATGCAAGGTATTTATTTTGAAGAAACCTTTTCCCTTGTTTCTAGAATTGAAGCCGTAAGGTTATTTCTTGCTTATGCTACATACAAGAACTATAAAGTCTATCAAATGGATGTGAAGTCATCTTTTCTGAATGGTGAGTTAGAAGAAGTATATATTGAACAACTTGATGGATTTCAACTGACTGACAAAGAAGACATGGTTTTCCGATTGAAGAAAGCTTTGTATGCACTCAAGCAAGCCCCCAGAGCCTGGTATGCTAGACTAGACAAATACCTACTGAAGCTTGGATTCAATAAAGGTACTATTGACAATAACTTATATTTTAAATTGGATCATGATAAAGAATTAATTATTGAGGTATTTTTTGATGATATTATTTTTGGAGGAGATGATAATCTATGTATGAGGTTTGCTAATGAAATGAAGAGTGAATTTGAGATGAGTATGATTGGAGAGATAAAGTTCTTTCTGGGATTGCAAGTTACTCAGTTAGACAAGGGGATATTTATATCTCAGTCAAAATATGTGAGAGAACTGCTAAAGAAGTTTGGCATGGATTACTCAAAACCTGTTGGTACTCCCATGGTAACCGGATGTAAGTTAACACAGAATGATGATTCTCCTAAAGCAAATCAAACAAGATATAGGTCGATGATTGGTGGATTTCTCTATTTAACTCAAACCAGACTAGACATTATGAATGTTGTATGTATGGTTGCTAGATTTTAGGCTGATCCAAAAGAGTCGCATGTGACTATTGTTAAGAGAATATTCAGGTATCTGAAAGTAACAGTTGATTTTGGGCTTTGGTATCCTAAGGATGATGATCTTACTTTAAATTCATATACTGATGTGGATTGGGTAGGAGATGTAGATGACAGAAAGAGTACTAGTGGTGGTGCTTTCTTCCTAGGGAAGAAACTAGTGTCTTGGTTGAGCAAAAAGTAGAATTCCATTTCTCTATCTACTACTGAGGTAGAGTATATTGCTGCTGCAAACAACTGTACTCAAGTGATGTGGATGAAACAGATGCTGAAATATATCAGAGTAGTATATGATGAACATATCGCCATATATTGTGACAAATCAAGTGCAATAAACATATTAAAGAATCCGGTGCTACACTCTAAGACCAAGCATATATTAATCAAGTTTCACTTCTTGAGAGAAAAAGTGAATGAGAAAGAAGTTAGACTGGAGTATGTGCCTACCAAAGAACAAATTGTAGACATTTTCACCAAGCCATTGTTGAAGGATACTTTTGAGTATCTCAAAGGAATGATAGGGGTGATTACCCCTCCTGATTTGAACTAAAGATGCATTTTTCTTGCATCAATCTATGTGCTTCATAAATATTTCCCAATCTGGATTGATGTCTTTGTGGCTGCTACTCAGGGGGAGTAGTCAGATGTGCAAATATGTGGTTCAGAGCTTGTATGTGGAAAGATAATGTTTATCTTTTCCATTGATGTTAAAGGGGGAGAAGAGTCATGTGAAAAATTGTTGCTTATCTAGAGTAAAAAGTCTAGTGCGGAGAAGATCTTACAGAAGAAGTCAAAGAAGAAGAGTCAGAATCTAAGGAGGAGAAAGTGTTGATTGAGAGTTGGGTTGATGGTGTTTTTCACATCATCTGTTGCCATCAATGCCAAAGGTGGAGATTGGTGGATGCTATGGTTGTGTTGGTGATATGTGGTTGTCATCTATGTCAACACTATTAGCATTTGATGTATTGAAGGTTGTATATGTCGAGGATATTGAGAAAATTGTAAAAGAAAGTATTCCAAGTTCCCAGTGGAATTGTGAAGGTCATGAAGGTGTCTTGTTTTGTACATTGAAGATCAATTGTTGTGGACTAAAGGGTTTATTGTTGAGTGTATCTAGTCCATCCACCAGAAGTTTTAGAGGTCTGCGTGAAGATTTGTTCAAATTATGAAGATCTGTGTTCTGACAGTGTTTATGTGGTCTCTATTAGTGTTCTTGATTAAAGTTGGTATAATTCTGGTGTTCTAGATCATGCTCTATCTTTTTTGTATGTTCGTGTTAATCGGTGTTCTCATGATCGAAGATTTTTCTCGGTATGTTCGGGTTTTCATGTTCCTGGCCGACATGATAGGTGTAACATGTTGTGGATCCTTGGAGATTAAAATTTCAATGTTTGGCACACTCGAGTATATTGTTTTGGGTCTTATTATGATATTAGCTGACAGTGTTTGATCCACATTAAAAATTTATTTGTAAATTTGGGTCGACATTGAAAACATGTTTCATATTTCTGGCCGACTAGGTTGTTGATGTAATTCCTTGTTGCGGATATATAAGAGTGGTTTTTTGAGAAAAGGTAGTGTGTGCATAAGAGTGAATGTATGCCAGAGAAAGTGTAGATGTGCAATTAGTGTCCAAATGATTCAATTGCAGAGCAGAGTGAGAAGAAGTTTGAGCAAAGTGTGAAGAAGGTTTTCTGCGCTTAACTAGAACTATAATTAGGCTTGTGTAGGAGCTATTTTCTCAGTTCATACTTTGTGGATCTAATCCATATTGTTGTATATTGTTGGGCAGTGATCCCTCTTGTATTTGAGCAGTGAGCTCTAGGCAGTGTGCCTGAATGCATGTGCATTCCCATTATATCTTTCAATATACTTTTAACAGGGTATAATCTTGTGGACTAACATCCACCATGGTTTTTCTCCTAACAAGGTTTCCACATAAAAATTCTTGGTGTTCTCTATGTTTCTGATGTGTTGAATTTTTATGGTTTATTTTTTATTCATCAAATCTAAGATTGAGTTAAGTAAAGTTTGAAAAGGTTTAAATATTTTGGGACAACTGATTCACCCCCCTCTCAGTTGTCTGTCCTTGTTTTTCCAACAATAACACTGTCTATAAATGTGGTCTGTCAAGGACCTATCACATCAATCACACCATCTACTACACAAATCCCTATCATCAATACATCGACACCTCTCATCACAACAAAAAACACCATTCTGAATCTGCCACCACCACTGCCACCAAGATCAAATGTGGCCAACCAATATAGCATCATGTTGCAAGCAACTCAACAAGCCTATCAAAAGGAACTTTAGCAGTTCCAAGCACAACAAGCGGCTCAACAAGCGCAAGAAGCTCAGGTTGCACAAGTGTAATAAGCACAACAAGCACAACAAGCACATTGAGGAGCACAATTGACACTTGAGGATAGTCTTACAATGTCTAACAGAAAAGAATGTTAGGGAAATTTAGGGCATCTCAGAGAAATCTCCAAGAATGGTGGTGCCTTTGGTAACTTCAATTTTCATTATATTGCCTCAAAGACACGTACAACTATGTCCTAAAGCGGAAACAGACACAGTTCATTTCCCACATTAATCCTTCTGAGAGAAGCACATCTAAATTCAACAACATGCAATAACATATTCTAGAAGCATAACCAACATAGATGAAAGATAAGATAGAAAACCAAAACACACAGACTTACATAGGGAAAACCCTTTCAGGTAAAAAACCCCACTCCAAAGATCGAGCCATTGTATTATTCAGCAATTGAAGGTTACAATACAATTTAGGCTCATAGCTTTTTCAGAGATTACATCTTGTTCATTCTAGATACAATCTGGTAACCAACTCTCCCTCTGTACATTTCTTGATCAACCTCTCAAACCAAACAATCTTCGTACTGTTGCAATACCCTCACATAGTATACAATACAAATCAACATGAGAGATCAACTATGGAATTCAATCATTGATCAGGAGAGAATTCAGCAGCATAACCCTGCCTCTCACTTCCTCTATTTCGGCCTCATGGCCTCGACCTTCCAAATAGCCACTTGGCCCTCACTCTATCGCTCACCTGTATCGAACAACTATTCATCGAATTGACCATCATCTACAATTCCAGAGTATATCCCTGTCATCTCTATCTGTTGAACTTCCTCACAGAACGGCCACAACAGACTAACCTCCAACAGTTCCCATTCAGCTTCTCTAATTGATCGAAGACACACCACGTAGGATGGTCTCCCAATCAGTCGAAGGCATTCCACCTGTATTCGCATGTTGGTGAGACACTAACCATGTCTCCCCAATGCCATAAGACCTGATTGTAGCTATCACCAAGATTCCTCACTATCGGCAAGAGGTTACACCGAGTTCAAAAAGTTATCGCTCAGACTTGACCTTGTCGCCAAGACCTCATACCGATGATCATCACTTGTAACGCTATCACCAAGACAATCGCTACTCGCCAGGACATCACACCGATGTTCACAAGTTATTCTGAAGTGTCCAACAGTCGGCAAGACTTACTGCTATCGCTAAGATATTACACCGAGCCTTCATGTCATACCAAAACAAACAACCATCGGCAGGACTTACCGCTATCGCCAAGAGGTTACAATGATGTTCACACCTATCGGCGAGACAACCCACCATTGGCAAGACTTCTTACCAAGACTTCCAAGTTACCTCAATGAGCATCAGTGAGACAAACATAAGTCGCCAATAGTTCATAGCGAAGCCTCCGTGTTACCCCGAAGACTCCAAGTGAAAGCTATCGGCAAGACTTCGGCTATCGCTGAGACTTCATACCAAAGCAAGCCTTTCGGCCAAGGGTCTCCTAGATATTCGATAAGAGTGGCCTATTGGCCAGAGATCTCCCTGTTGCCAAGAGTTCCTACCGAACCCTTATGTTATCCCGATGACTCCGAATGTAACACTGTTGGTGAGACATCTCTTATCGCTAAGACACATTCTGATAGGGAGCAAGTCATACCGATTGTTGTATCGGCCAGACAGACCAAGGGTCACGTTGATAGCAGCTAGACTTTCTACCATTGCTGAGACAACATTCTGACTATCCCAGGTTATTCCAATCACCAAGACATTCAGGAGGTCACAGCGACAGTTCAGGATCAACTAGCAAATCAGCCAAACATCTCAATAGTCACACTGAAATTGCTCACAAGAGGTTTCAGGTTGTGGGATTGAGGCACATAATTCCAACAATCTCCCACTTGACGAAGATCACATAGGCACCTCCAAAGCAACCAAAAACTAAGATCACACTAGCTCCACTAGTTCAGACCCCGCAATACTCAAGACACCCAATCAACAAGATTCCACAAATAACAATCCACCGGACAATCTACAACAAAGACCAAGCATCCAACTACAACTCACTATCCAATAAAGCAACTGATCATAGGCTTCCAGGAAACCATATAGACCTCAAACATGCTCTCATGCTCCATCAAGAATTCAGCACCAACATCCAAGATGTCCACCATTCAAGCAACAAACCCTGTCATCTTGCAACATGCCACCTGTGGAAGAAAGATACAAGCCAAGGTGAGTAACCACCAGTCCAACGAACACAAGAAAAAGATCCCAGTGATATCATCAACAAGATACTACTACCACTTCATTGTGCTCAAATGCTATACAGAAGCAATATCAACTTCAAATCCTTAAACATAACACAACTGTGAAGTCATTCTCCAGAAACAAGATAGAAAACACCAGCTAGAACAACAATCAGACTGTCTGCTTCCATCCAACTGATAGACCCACGTGACTAAAAATAGCACCCACAGCTCGTGCTATTCCATCCAATCCCACATACCTAAAAGCTATAAGCATTAGTAAACTCATGCCAAACTATAACCAACTCAATAACAACAAATACAAGCTCCAAGTGCCAACCAGTCAAAGAAGACAAAACACAACATGAACTCCCACTGCCTAAGTAATTCCAAATCTGAAAGATCAAAGAAATACCAAGTCTACCAATAACAGGACATAGAAAATGTAACAATGTAGTACCAAAAATATCCACAATGATAAGCACAACCTGCAACAAACCGTTACAAGATTCATTTCTCTCACCACGAGTCTTCACAGTTCTCCCAAGTTCTCCACATGCAATCAAAGGAAAAAGGATTAAGAACCTCCATGTCATCACCCATGAACATGAGTAAAAACACATGACCACAAGCAAGTGATCGCTATAGCTCCAACAAAACCTCAAACCAATGAAATGTGAAACCAAACATCCAGGACGTAAACCAAGACCAAAGAGAGAAACTCTGCACAACATATCCCTGTAGAACATCCTCCTATATAGACTTCTAACAGCTAGCTGTGTAAAGAATGATCTCCTTCTCATCCCAAAAGAAAATCCTTAACAACATCCAACCGTTCAATCACCAAGATCAAACCAACTTCTAATATCATGTAATCAACATGGATGTAAGCCTCTCAAAGAAGATCAAGCTAGTTCATTCCCCATTTTAGGAAATCAGACCATACATCATCTCCTACCAATTATCATCAGTAAAACACATAACACCTCAAGGAGATAAACAAGTTGTACAACTTCCACTATGAATCCTCCATAACCATTAAACAACAATTCAAGATCCATATCATGAAAGTGAACATAAAACACATCTGAAAAATATAATGGGCCAGATACCTCTCAGATAAACTGCCGAGTAGACCAAGAGTGGGAACAAGAATACCCCTTCAAGATATATAAGCCATCATGACTAATCCAAGAGAAATCTCCTCATAAGTCTCTAATTGAACTCACGTTCAACCAAGGTGTAGGCTTCTCAGAATTTCTGCTAAAAACTTTATCAAGAGTAACAATCAACAACACTTCTCTCATAAGAGAAAAATAGCCTCACCTTATTCTTCATGTATCCATGAGTACTAGCAATCGATCATCTCATGCTAAATTTCAAATGCATTACTGCACTATCACAAAGTATCAAGCAAATAATCAAAGCACCAAATACTCAAAGAATTTACCAGACCACTGTCAAAGCTCCAATCATCTGAATCAGGAACTTATCATAACACCATGATCTACATATCCCCTTAGGAGATACCATACTTATAGTGACGTCACCATGGTCTCAAGTACAATGCACAATGCAAAAACTCCAGTGCACAAACAAGAGTATACCATGATATAAAGCAAACAGACTCAAAACTAACATCACCTGTCAAGCACCACCAACACCTCAGCCAAAGACTCCAAGCATCCTCCATGGATCCAAGATGTTGCACATCTTCAAATAATGTCCATGCAAAAGTGAAAGAACCCTTCTGCAGAAACAGGATCTAAAAGCTCCCCATTGAAACATTTGCAACACTAAAGAAGACCATTCACCACCATGTGATGAAACCACAATTACTACTAAAGCTCCCACTGAAACGTGACATCTGAGCTCTCTGAGCATCATGTCCACCTGCTTCAGGTTCCCATAACCAACTATTCAGGTACTCAACAATATCCATCCTCTCATCTCAAAACAATCACACCAATGCACAAGTGACCACAAACAAGGCCAACTAACAAGTCTGCACTAGCAATGAATCAACCTCATGGATAAAGACAGTCCACATCGAAGTTATCTCACTGCAGCCAATGGGTAGCTAATCCACCAACCACATAACTCGTAGATCACAAACATCAAACATACAAACCCATCATCACATTGGAAACTGCAATTCTGAGATTTCAAAGAGAATAACCACATAGACAATCATGACTCAAACACCAGAACATGCCAAATCTGATTTTCCAATCATGTCCACAACGAGCACCATAATCAAGGAACTCACAAGTACCACCACAGGAATGCTGAGTGACAAATCATGTACCAACACTCCCATGTAGAGAAGAAATCACACCTCCTCAAACCATGCACAAAGCATGCATGCAGAACTGCAACTATCTCATCTAGCAACACCCCAAAAGCCAGTGTCTAGAAAATAGCTTAACAAAAACTCCACATAACCACAAGTTTTTCTTAACCGTGTAAAACATGTACATGCATCCGAGAAAGAGATAGGCTATTTCATAAGCTTGCAAATCAACTAATGATTAACTCCATAGCCTTTATGTATTCGAGATTAATAGGAAAACACCATCTAGCATAAGCAATCTCTTCCATGGCTGAGAAACAAACAAGGCTTCTCCATTTCACCAAGGAGCCTCTCATACAGACTTCCAATATGAAAGCTTTACTGCTACACAACCATGGAGCAAGAAAATACACCTCATACACCAAGGTTATACCGCTGCCAACTAGGAGACACAGATCACAACAAAACAACATGATCAACTCCCTTTACCATCTCCACCATCCTTGAAGCTGCGTGATGTCTCTGAATATCACAAGACTTCCACTAACCAAAGGATCAATAAATTAGTCCATTCCTCCAGATTTCCTCTAGCCTATCAAGCTAAGAAATCTTCACAGGAGAAATACCCAGAACTAGCAACCAAACAATGGCTCTGATACCACTTGTTAGGGAAATTTAGGGCATCTCAGAGAAATCTCCAAGAACAATGGTGCCTTTGGTAACTTCAGTTTCGATTAGATTGCCTCAAAGACACGTACAACTATGTCCTAAAGCGGAAACAGACACAGTTCATTTCCCACATTAATCCTTCTGAGAGAAGAACATGTAAATTCAACATCATGCAATAACAGACTCTAGAAGCATAACCAACACAAATGAAAGATAAGATAGAAAACTAGAACACACAAACTTACGTGGGGAAAACCCTTTCAGGTAAAAAACCCCACACTCCAAAGATCGAGCCATTGCATTATTCAGCAACTGAAGGTTGCAATACAATTCAAGCTCATAGCCTTTTCAGAGATTACATCTTGTTCATTCTGGATACAATATGGTAACCAACTCTCCCTTTGTACATTTTTGATCAACCTCTCAAACCAAACAATCTTCGTACTATTGCAATACCCTCACATAGTATACAGTACAGATCAATATGAGAGATCAACCATGGCATTCAATCCTTGATCAGGAGAGAATTCGGCAGTATAACCCTGCCTCTCACTTCCTTTGTTTTGGCCTCATGGCCTCAGCCTTCCAACCAGCCACTCGACCCTAACTCTATTGCTCACCTATATCAAATTTTTTTTCATCAAACTGAACATCATCTACAATTCCAGAGTATATCCATCTCGTCTCTATCTGTTGAACTTCCTCACAGAACGGCCACAACAAACTAACCTCCAATGGTTCCCATTCGGCTTCTCTGATTGGTCGAAGACATGCCACGTAGGATGGTCTCCCAATTGGTCGAAGGCATTCCACCTGTATTCGCATGTCGGTGAGATACTAATTGTGTCTCCCCGATGCCATAAGACCTGACTGTAGCTGTCGCCAAGATTCTTCACTATCGGAAAGAGGTTACACTGAGTTTAGAAAGCTATCGCTCAGACTTCGCCTTGTCGCCAAGACCTCGTATGGATGATCATCACTTATAATGCTATTTCCAAGACAATCGCTACTCACCAGGATATCACACCAATGTTCACAAGTTATTCTGAAGTGTCCAACAGTCAGCAAGACTTACCGCTATCGCCAAGAGATTACACCGAGCCTTCATGTCATACTGAAACAAACAACCATTGGTAGGACTTACCGCTATTGCCAAGAGGTTATAGTGATGTTCACACCTATCGGTGAGAGAACCCACCGTCGGCAAGAATTCTTACCGAGACTTCCAAGTTACCCCGATGAGCATCAGTGAGACAAACATAAGTCGCCAAGAGTTCATAGCGAAGCCTCCGTGTTACCCCGAAGACTCCAAGTGAAAGCTATCGGCAAGACTTCGGCTATCGCTAAGACTTCATACCGAAGCAAGCCTTTTGGCGAAGGGTCTCCCCGACACCGCTTGCTACCTAGAGTCTCCCTGATATTTGATAAGAGTGGCCTGTCAGCCAAAGATCTCCCTTTCGCCAAGAGTTCCTACCAAACCCTTATGTTATCCCAATGACTCCGAATGTAACACTATCAACGAGACATCTCTTATCACTAAGATACATTATGATAGGAGCAAGTCATACCGATTATTGCATCGGCCAAACAGACCAAGGGTCACGCCGATATCAGCCAGACTTTCTACCATCACTAAGACAACATTCTGACTGTCCCAAGTTACGCCGAAGGTTTAGGTTATGCCAATCACCAAGACATTCAGGAGGTCACAGCAACAGTTGAGGATCAACTAGTAGATCGGCCAGACATCTCAACAGTCACACCGAAATTTCTCACAAGAGGTTCCAGGCTGTGGGATTGAGGCACACAATTCCAACAAAGAAGCTTTTTGGAAAGCTATCCAAGTGCTTGTTTCATCATTATGAGTTCATGATTGTCCCATTTGGGTTGACCAATGCACCCACAACCTTCATGAATCTTATGAACGGTGTGTTTCGGGACTGTTTGGATGAATTTATTCTAATATTTATTGATGACATTTTGGTTTATTCCAAGTCTATTTAGGAGCACAATCGACACTTCAGGATAGTCTTACAATGTCTAATGGAAAAGAATATTTTTGGAAAGCTATCCAAGTGCTTGTTTCATCATTATGAGTTCATCATTGTACCATTTGGGTTGACCAATGCATCCACAAACTTCATGAATCTTATGAATAGTGTGTTTCAGGATTGTTTGGATGAATTTGTCCTAATATTTATTGATGAAATTTCGGTTTATTCCAAGTCTATTGAGGAGCACAATCGACACTTGAGGATAGTCTTACAATGTCTAATGGAAAAGAAGCTTTTTGGAAAGCTATCCAAGTGCTTGTTTCATCATTACGAGTTCATCATTGTACTATATGGGTTGACCAATGCACCCACAACCTTCATGAATCTTATGAACAACTTGTTTCAAGACTGTTTGGATGAATTTTTCCTAATATTTATTGATGGAATTTTGGTTTATTCCAAGTCTATTGAGGAGCACAATCGACACTTGAGGATAGTCTTGCAATGTCTAACGAAAAAAAATATTTTTGGAAAGCTATCCAAGTGCTTGTTTTATCAAGATATTGTGCATTACCTTGGTCACATTATCTCATTTGAGGGAGTCTCTATCGACCCTAAGAAGATAAAATAAATTGTGGGATGGATGACACCTTAGAGTGTGATGGAGGTGTGAAGCTTTATGGGCCTTGTCAGATATTATAGAAAATTTGTGTAAGGGTTTTCTAAAATTGCCGATCCAATAACATCTCTCTAGAAAAGAAAGGAAATATATTTGAATGGATGGAGAAGTGTGAACAAGATTTCCAACTCCTCAAGGAGAAACTCACAGCATCACCAATGCCAATTATTCTATATTTTTTAGAGCTTAGGAAGCTTGTCCTAGAAGTCAACTATGCACCATATTCTGGACACCCCGAAGTTACAAAGATGATCACAGAATTGAAAACATTGTATTATTGGATGAAATTTAGGAGGGACATAGTAGAATACGTAGCCAGATGCTTGGAGTGTTAGTGAGTCAAGGTTGAACACATGCATCCAATAGGGCTCCTTTACCCTCATGATATACCTGAGTACAAATGGCAAGTGATCAACATGGACTTTGTATAGGGGTTACTACTAAGTAAGAACATAAATGATGTCATTCTAGTAGTATTCAATAAGTTGACTAAGGTGGCACATTTTATTCTAGGGAACCTTAAGGATGGATCGTTGAACATGGCCAAGAAATGTTTCCAGTAGATCTTCCAATTACATGGAGTGCCAAAGACCATTATATCCAATAGAGATACACGGATGACATCAAGGTTTTGTTCAACCTTGAATGCAACATTGGGGACTAAGATAAACTTCTATTCAACCTACCATCCTTAGACTTGCGGTAAAACTGAGAGACTGAACTAGGTAGTAGAAGATCTCGTTTGGATGTACTACATGGATTAGTAGTACAAATGGGAAGAGTATATACCACTGGTAGAATTTTCTTATAACAACTCCCATCATGCATCCTTAGGTATGGAACCTTTCAAGGCTCTATATGGGAGAAAGTTTCGTACTCCTATTAGTTGGGAAAAATTGGAAGATAGGATAATAGTGGATTTTGAAATGCTAAAATAAATGGAAGAGAAGATGAGACTTATCAAGAGTAGACTGAAGGAGGTAATAGATAGACAAAAGAGATATCCCGATAGGAACAAAACCTTTAGACAATTCACAATCAGATACAAGGTCTTTTTAAGAGTCAAGTTGCATAAAATATCTATTACCTTTGGGGAAATCATCCAAGTTGGCTTCAAGATACGTGGGCCCATTTGATGTGTTGGAAGTAATCAACCCGATTGCATACAAAATTTATCTACCACTTGCTCTAGCTCAACTCCATAATGTGTTTCATGTTTCTTTCCTTAAACCATACCACCCAAATGCATCCAATATACTTGATTGGAATTATTTATAGGTGGAGGATCCGAGAGTGGTGCTAGTGGAGCCCATTATAATTCTAGATAGACGCAACGTTAAGTTACGAAATAGAGACATTGTTTAATATAAGGTCCAATGGGATTAGTATTTTGAGAAAAATGCTACATGGGAGGATGCAAAGGAAATAGAATGCTCCTTCCCTCATTTTCTTTCTTATAAAGACTATCGATGGTTTACTATATATTGTTGCTTAAAATTTTGATTAGCATGTTATGATGTTTTGGCTTGAAAATAGTATGATTTGATGAACATATGTGAATCAATTTTGTTTGATCAGACATCACGATGATGTCTCTTTCTAGTGGGGAAGGATGTCATATCTCAATTTCATTGCTTGCATTTATTAATGTTGAGTTAATTGAAATATTTGAAAAAAGGAATTTATCATTTATTATCTATGGATTTGATAAAATGCAATGACATTGAAAATTAATATCTTGCAATTTTATGATTTAAGAAAATTATTCCATAAGTTTATCGGTTAAAGGTTACTAATAGGATCAAGTTGAAGGACAAGAACTTGATTGAGGTAGGAACACTTAGCCAGATGATCATGATAAGCAAGAATGGAATTTGGAATCTCACACACCATAGTAGACCATGATATCTGCATTGTTTGAAATTGATAAATATCAATTTATATTGTGTGAAAATTATAATTGGTAAAAGAAGAAATCTTGCAAAAGAAATGAATTTAGTTTATTCTTCTCTTACTTTGTCAATTTCCAAGTTGATATTGAATGATATTGGAAACACATTCTATCATATACAATTATTATATGAAAAATGATTGTATTATTTTCTCTTTTTGATGAACTTGAAAATAGGCTTTTGAATGAGGAAATGGGATAAATAAAATAAATAGCAAGTATGTTTGTGAATCCCTTTATAGAAACAAAGACATGTATATGTACGAATATACGTATATACATATATATACATATATGGGTAAAATCATATATATATGTGAATATATAAATACATATACATATATAACTATATTTCCTTGGGTTTAATTTTATTTATTGAAAAAAAATGAATTTGTGGTTAAATTTGCAACTCCCATAATGAATGAGATAGAGGCCAACCCCCTTGCATGTTAGAAAGTAGCATATAGTGCCCATAAAATAGAAGGGAGTGGGCAGCCAAATTAAAGAATATGGAAATACCAAAAATTTAAGACCACTATCTCCAAAATTAGAAAGGAGATATTTGTGGTCAGAAGGAGGATTTGAGGAGATAATTTAGCAAAAGAGAAGAGTGAAAGGCAGAAAAGATTGATAGAGAAGGAAAAATAAAAAGTGATTGAGAAGTTGCTAAAATAATAAGTGAAAATCACCAAAATCACACAAAAGAGAGGTAATTTGAACCCATCACTAATGTTTCCTTGAAAAATTGAATGAATACTCTTTCATATGCATTATTTTGGAGAATATCATGCTATTCATGAAGTCATGCTATGCATTTTCATGGTCTTGTATTCATGTATTTTCCTCTATAAGTCAAACCATTTTGACTCGTGTTAGCTTTGTTAGGGCTGAAGCCACCATAGTGAACTTGTATTTTTTCATACATAGCATGCACAAGTATTGGTTAGATTACCATGGCGGGTTCTCACCTGTATGCACTACCTTCTGGAAGTCGAGGCCGTTTAACTCGACTAGTGTTTCTAATGTCATAAAATTGCACCCCTTGCAATTTCACATACATTCTTACATCTGCTTTAGTGTCCACCCCCTAGCATTTGTGTAGGCTCATTTTATCCCCTACATCGGCCTTTTTCCCTTCTTAGGATGCTCAAAATCCCTTTTCAGTAGCTACCTTCACACGTTAGCTTTGTGTCATCCCTTGTACTTTTCTCATTCTTATTTTTTTGTAGCATGATGTGTCTGGACACTAGCACACCACACAAATGTTCGTACACCATGCTAGCATCTTGTGAAATTTCAACATTAAAACAGTCATTTCTGAGCATGTTTGCCACTTGTCAGCCTCTTTTGTCGATGGTAATGGCCCAGGACACCTTGTAACAACTCGGGAAGCTTCTTTTTCCCTCTTATTCTTTCTTTTTAATCCATTCTTTCAATTCATTTGTCTCTCTTGAGATTTCTCTCTTTCATACACTTTCCTTTCCCTCTTTACTCTCTTTCTTACAAAAACCTCTCACTTGTTACAATAGCTTCAAGCACTCTTAAGCTCTTACAACACTCTTTGTAGCTCTCTTGGCTCTCGTAGTCCTCTCTTTCATCCTTGCTCTCTTTGGCTTAAGCCTTGCAACTAATATATCTCTTACCTTGTGCTTACAAGAATCTTGGCATTTATCACATCCTTTTGATACAAGTTCTCCTCCTTGAGTGGGGATTGCTTTTATCACTCCTGCATTCATTTCAATCCTATTATCTCTATCTATCTATTTCGCTGTTAGTGGAGGTAGGAACACCAAAATGGGGATTTGACTGAGGCAAACCCCTATACAACCCCAACATTTTCTCCAGATCTTATGCATGCAGGTATTGAAGACATTCATTTGTTGGAGGCTCCATTACTTGGGTTTTTGTGAGATTATTATATGTCTCATCCTCTTTAACTTTATCATTTGTACTTTACTTCATTTTAGTTCTGTTACATTATGTTACCTTCCCGCATTCTATAAGTTCTTAGGAATATAATTGTTAGTAGTTTCTTTGCTATTTTATATGATAAACTCAGTTTCTAGTCTGTACAAGACACCAACGCACCTCCGGGAATCCAATGTGTCATGTTTTCATCCTTTGGCCGAGAGCCTGTTAGTCTATCCAAAAAACCTCTATGATTTTACTCCTTCAGATTCTAGAACTCTCGCCCTATTCCTTGAGGTCGTTTAGGGTAGTTCACCCATTGGGAATCTCCTGAGAATAAAGAGACTCATAAGTAGTGAATGCCCCTTCTCTACATTTTGGTGAACTTATCGTGAACCACAATACTTTTCAAAAAACTAAGAATTTATTTACCCCAACTTGGTGAGGTCATAACTTTTGACTTGGTGCTCAGAATTCAGAACCGTTTACATTGTTGGAAAGGTCTCCAAGAGGACTAATTCAATCCCTAAAATATTTTTCCTTTCATAGTTGAATTTTATTTATAACACAAGTTTCAACCCCAAATTATGCTTCAAAGACCTCCGAAAATGCAAATTACTAGAACCTAGAATATACCAAAAATTTCAAAAAATCAAGATTTTAGTTTTTCTTAGTTTTTCACCCCTAGACTGCTCCAAATCAATTGACTTGTTTATTTATTATTTATCATATTTAACTTCCTATATCCAAAATTAATTGAATATCCTCTTTTATGATTTTGGTATCTAATTATATTCAAAATGTTAATGGTGTTCCATTTCATGCATGTGATAGTGACTTGGCTTTTCCCATATCGCTTTGTATCTTTGATCCTTCTCATGAGATTCCTCTTGCTTTAAAGGATATCCTGCTGCAAGAAGATGAAATCATTGATACATTTCTTAAGACTGCTCTACCTTCTCTTCATTCCAATGCACTCACTTCTAGAGATGATGCATTAGTGAATGATGAATCTCTTCTTTATTCCAATGTGGTCCTCTCTATAGATGATGCATTAGTGAATGTTGAATCTCCTTCCACATTTGATCCTCCCTAGATCGATGTTGAGAATATTTCTTTGAATAATTATTTCACTAGTTGTGATGATTTTGTAAATGTAATATATGTCTCTTCTGCCCCTCAAAGGCCTCAGAGACCGGTCATTTACCTAACTCTAGTTAGTCCTTGTCCTAAAAGGATTTTTTCTACTAATGGTGTTCCATTTGATAGTGATTGTCTTGATCTTCCTATTGCTCCCTTTGATAGAGCGGTATCCCATACTTATAAGAATAGAATGAATAAACAACCAAGCCTTCTTCAAGCTCCTAAACCTATGACTAAAGTACCTAGTGACTACGATCTTTTCAAGCAACTTTGAGTTACTCCAGCTAAGATCTCATTGTGGGACTTGCTTCATTCTGCTCTAGTTTACCAAGGTATGCTTCAGGAAGCCTTGCAAAAGATCCTCTTGCCTGCCTCCACTAGGCCAATAGATGCTAATGTGTTGATGGCTCATATTCATGTGGATTCACCGAATATCACATTCTATCTCCAAGAACTTCTACCTCGGATGTGTATAAACAAGTAAATCCTTTAATGATTATAGTTAATATTAACACTATCGACATTAGACGTACTCTCATTAATGTTGGTTCAATGCTCAATGTATGTAGCATTGATCTATTTCCTAAGATTAATATTGACTCATCTTCTCTTAATACTTCTTTTATTGTCATTCATGGGTTTGATAATGTCAATCGACAAGCTTGCCTTTGAGGTTGGGACCCATTACCATACCCACCCTTGTATATGTTATGACAAAAATTACCATATAACCTTCTTAGTAGACTGTGGATTCATGTTATGGGTGCAGTCCCATCTACCTTGCATAAATCTATTAAGTTCATTTGCAATAATCGAGTAGTCACAATCAAGGTTGACCCTAAGGCTATGCACTTATGTGAGATGGTAGTTTTTGGTCAGGTTTTGATTATGCCTACTCTTATCCCTTCAATGTCTTCCAATGTGTTGATGTCTACTCCTGTAGTACCTCTTACAGAGGATACTCTTGAGATAGATGTCCCTAAAGAAGATCCTTTTGAAGCAAGAAATCTTAAGTCTATTCTTTCTACTTCTCAAAAGAATGCATGTCTTGGTGATGATTGGGGTTCCTTAGACTTTACAGACTCCTTCATTGGGGAACATAAAGTTCACCCGATCCACTTAAAACTTTCGATAACATCATCCACACTTGCTATCAAAAATGATTATTCTTCTATATCATAGGATAATGTGAGCAATAGTTGTAATGTCCTTAATGCCAATTCTCCTCCTTCTAAGGAAGATGATCACACTTCTATTAAAGTGGACATTTTTGGCAGTCCTATCAAGAAGGTTGATGACGATCTCATAGAGGAGCATAATCCCCATTGTTGGAATAATTCTCTTTATGAAGATCCTCCTCCTCAAGATTTACAAACACTTTATGGCCCTAGCTTTAAACTTGTCTCTAAGTATGGCTATGGGCGTAAAGGTTGTGGGCATAACGAACAAGGCATTCAGGTCCCTATACAATGTGCACCTCGAAAGCGTAATTTGGGGCTTGGTTGCTTAAATGAACAATCTAAACAAAAACCAAAATTGAATGTTGGCATGATTCCCTCTCAACCTCATTCTTATAGACTGATTCATCTGCCCTTATCTACTATCTTCAAGTCTTCTTCTTGTGAGAAAACAAACTTTTCTCCATAAGAGAAAGGTTTGCTTTGTGCTCATCATTGTTTTTCTAAGCGAGAGTTTATTTTGTTGAGGCTTCTCAAATCTCACTTAATTATTTTGAACAAGACAACTGAGAGGGGGGGTGAATTAGTTGTCACATATTTAAACCTTAATTCATTCATTTGAACTAATCCTTAACATTGCTTAAATGATAAAACATTAAATACCAGTGTAGAAACTAAAAACCATCACATAAACACAATAACACCAGATTTACATGGAAAACCCAATATGGGAAAAACCACTATGAGGATTAACACACACTATAGAGAATATCAAAACCAATTACAAAAGGCTCACTTCCTGAGAAACAAGGCTCACTACCAAAACAAGGACTCACTGTCTGGATTGGGACTCATTGTCCAATAGGGCTAACAACCTGGAGGGCTCACTACCATAAAGATACAAAGAAGATAGAAGAGATACATTATAAAGAGAAGAAAATCTCAATGCAATGGAGAAATCCATCACAATTTTCTCAACCACTTGCAAACATGCATGAATGACATAATACACCTTCTACTCACTACATCTGAAAACTCAACATTTAGGCTTCACATTGATCTGCCACACTCACATCACACACACTCACTAATTCACATCAATTTTGCATATATCTCCTCTATTTCTTTGCACTTATCTCTCTTTCCTCTTTCTATACTATAGATTCACCACTAACTCGTCCTATATTTATACCATCTTCAACTTTGAAACATATCCAAAGTCAGCCATCCAAATTCAAATTCAAATTAGGTTAGCACCAAAACATCCTTGGGTCGAATTATAATGAGGGAAACCCAAACAAACGCTTCATAAGGACTCAAATAGATCCAACATGCTTCATCAACTCCAAAGATAGTGTTTAACACAAGGTCGACCAAACCAATGTAAAACACATAGAACAATTAAGCATGAACCTTTCAGATACCAAAATTACCTTCAATACAATCAAAACAACTCAACTCTAGAACTGCAAGTCGTAAGAATTTAACAAAGATAAATACGAACCAACAACATTTCTCTTGGACCTCAACCAAAAACAAACAAAAAAACCACAGTTCACAACTGGTGAACATAAATCGCTTTGTATAATGAATCAACAACCAAAAATCTGGATATAGTAGCTTCCAACAACCATGATCAACATATCTGAACCACACAAACATAGGAGTGAATCCCAAAACAAAACTTGGAGCAACCACTGAACACCTGCAATCTTTCTTCAATACAATTTTCTCAATATCCTCAACATATATAACCAATAACCTATACCCATGACACTAATGACAACAATAATCAATTGATAACCAATTGACCAGTTGACATCAATGAAAACACCTTCATTATTTCCATTGTTGGAACAATCTCCCCCTTTGTCATTGATGGAAACACATGATGTGAAAAACCATCAAAGACACCATACAAGCTTTGAATACGCTTCCCAAGATTTTCTTTCAGTTTCTCACTCTTAGTAGATAGTCTTTTATATTCTTCATCTTTTGTTTGTTTTCTTCCTCTCTTTTTTTCACATGCTTTCTCTCCTTTTTCACATGCTTCCTCTCCCCCTTTGGAATCAATGACAAAACCTAACACTACCTACTCCCCTTGAGAGGTAGCCACCAAAACATCAGTATAGAAGAAAGATAAATCCATAGATCCACCAGACTGATGCATCCCCATATGCATCTAGTTCAAGAAAGAAGGGGAAATGACCCCTAACTTCTCTCAGGGATACTCAAAAGTATCTCTAGGAAGAGCCTTCATAAATATATCAGGAATCTGATCCTTTGTTGGAACATACTCAAGCTTTACTTCATTCTCCATGACCTTATCTCTCAAGAAATGATACCTAATAAATATATGCTTTGTCCTCGAGTGCATCGCAGGATTCTTTGAAATGCTAATTGCACTTGTATTATCATAGGAGATACAAATAGGATTTTCATACACCACTGTGATATCTTTTAATGTTTATTTCATCCATATAACTTGTGTACAACAAGATGTAGTAGCAATATACTCAACTTCAACAGTAGACAAGGAGACTGAATCTTGTTTTTTACTCAACCATGCCACCAATCTGCATCTGTATAGGCACTTAGAGTAAAGTCAGTATCTCTAGGATACCATAATTCATAATCTGGAGTTCCATTCAAATATATGAATATTATTTTAATAGCAGCAACATGTGTTTCCTTAGGATCTTCTTGAAATCTAGGCACAAGACAGACATCATGCATAATATACAATCTAGTAGCAGTCAAATATAATAGTCCACCAATCATAGATTTGTACTTTCCCTGATCAGCCTTAGGTGAATCATCATCTTTACCCAATTTGCACCCAGTCACCATAGGAGTACATATCGGTTTGGAACCATCCATCCCAAACCTTTCAAACATCTCTTTCATATACTTAGATTGTGAAATAAAAATTCCTTTCTCTATTTGATTAATTTGTAGCCCAAGAAAGAAATTCATCTTTCCAAACATAGACATTTCAAATTCTTTTTGCATCTCTTCCAAAAACATCTTGCACATATTTTCATTTCCTCCAAAAATAATGTCATCAACATATACAACAACAATCAAGATTTTATCATTTTCAATCTTAAAACACAGATTACTATATGTCGTACCTTTGTTGAAACCTTGTTGAATCAAATACATGTCTAGCCTCCCATACCAAGCTCTAGGACCTTGCTTCAATCCATGTAAGGATTTCTTCAATCTACACACCATATATAGTTGATCTGTCAATTGAAATCCTTTTGGGTTTCCATGTAGACCTCTTCTTCGAGCTCACCATTCAAAAATGTTGACTTGACATCCATCTAATAGACCTTGAAGTATTTATGAGCAACAAATGCTAAGAACATCCTTATAGCTTCAATTCTTGCTACCGAACCAAAAGTTTCCTAAAAATCTATGCCTTCTACTTGTGAGTAACCTTTACACACAAGCTGTGCTTTGTTTCTAACCACTTCTCCACTCACATTCAACTTATTTTTGAATACCCACTTTGATCCAATAATTTTTTTATATTTTGGTCTTGGGACCAATTCCCAAGTTTGATTCTCCTCAATCTGCATAAGTTCTTCTTTCATGGCTTCCATCCAATGTTCATCTTTGCATGCTTCACTTACAATCTTCGGTTCAATGTAAAAAAAAAGCACAGATTAACTTCAACAACTCTACTTCTAGTTAATACTCATTTGGTCTTATCTCCAATAATCTAATTCTCTGAATGATTCTTCTACACATATCTAGGTGTCTTATGTGACACCACCAAAGCTTCTTCTTCTCTTTCATTTTATTCATTATGCTTCTCTTGCTCATCCTTTTCTTGTTCTTCCACAATCTCTTCAATTCTTACACAATTAGGTTCATCAGATTCATATCCATCAATGTCAATTGAATTCTTCATTGTCTGATCATCAACCTTGACATTTGCACTCTCTATAATATTTATGTCTTTTATTGAAACATTTGTAGGCTTTGCTTCTAGTAGAATATCCAAGAAAAATTCCTTCATCACTTCTTCAATCAAACTTGTACCTAATTTTTTTTCATCTCTTCTAATATAAAATTTTATTCTGAATACTTTGAAATACTCGATAGTAGGAATTCTTCCATACCATAGCTCACTGTCATTAATCTGAGTCATAAAGCATCATCCTTCAACACCCTTAAGTTGATAGATATTTCCTTCAGATTTATTTCCTACAACAATCAATGCTTCGGATCCTTTCTGGATTTCGCATCTCTCATCCTTAAACATAAGATCATATCCCTTATTGTACATTTTTCCAACACTCAAAATATTAAGCTTTAAGCCCTTAACATAGTAGAAATCATCAATATTATGCTTGCCATCAAAATTTACTAAACCTATCCCACAAATTTTAGCACTAGTATCATCTCTGAACATAACCAAGCCCCCATCATATTTTTCAAGTTTAAAAAACTTACTTTTATCACCAGTAATGTGATGTGAACAACCACTATCAACAACCCAATAGCTCTTTTCTTGTTTAGCATGTAGGGCAGAGATAACAGTACCTTCATTTTTATCCTTCTTTGGAGGGTTTTCCTTCACCTACTTTTTTAGAATTAGCAGAAGTAGGTTCATCCTTTATAGCCATGAACAAGCATTCATTGCCATCAGGATCTTCATAATCAGAATCTTATCAGATATACTAGAATTCTCATTCACATAATATGATCTATTGATCTTATTTCCTTTCTTTTCTTTCTCATATCTTTGTTTATTCCTCTTAGCTCTTTCCAGACACTTCGCAGCATAATGACCTATTTCTCCACAACTAAAGCATTTAAAGGGTAACTTACCTTCATACTTATCGAAGCCTTTCCTCATCCTTCTCAAAAATTTAGCTTCTATTTCATTAAAAAAAAATTCATTTGTATCTTTAGCTTTTGTAGCCTTAAAATCAATTTTGGATTTGCATCCATTCCTCATATTTAGCTTCCTCATCTCATAAGATGTCAAAAATCCCAACAATAGATCTTTAGTGTAGGTCTTATAATCTATACTCTATTCAATAGCACACACCTTCTCATTGTAAGCATCAGAGAGAGTTCTAAGAATATTCTTTACAATATTGGTTTCATCTACAGTAGCACCAAGTCCTCACATTTTGGCCACTATCTCATCCAATCTTTGTACATAAGCTTTAACATTTTCATCTTCAGACATGTGTAGAAGCTCAAACTGTGTCTCCAAATTCTGCAATTTTCCTCTTTAACTCTTTCATCACCTTCATGCACCCTTTCCAAATTATCCCAGACTTCCTTAGCAATCTTTAGATTCTAAACCTTAATCAACTCAGAATGTACCATACTGTTCTTCAAAATGTTCTTCACCACATCATTGTTCGCTTCATGTGCTTTGATCTCATCAGTCGTACTCGGACCATTAGCAAGAGGAGTGTAAGGATTCTTGTAAGCTTTCTCCACATCTTATCCACAAAAATCTAGATATTCTTCCATCAATATTTTCCAGATAGCATAATTAGTTCCATCGAACCTTCGATAATCATTAAGTCATTTTTCCATCCATCCTAGACCTTCCTCAAGCGGTTTGATACCAACTGTTGAACAAGATAACTAAGAGGGGGGTGAATCATTTTTCATAGATTTAAACCTTAATTCATTCACCATAACTAATCCTTAACACTACTTAAATGATAAAACATTAAATACTAGTGCAGAAACTGAAAACCATCACATAAACACAATAACACCAGATTTACGTGGAAAACCCAATAAGGGAAAAACTACGGTGAGGATTAACTCACACTATAGATAATATCAAAACCAATTAGAAGAGGTTCATTACTTGAGAAACAAGGCTCGCTGCCAAAACAAGGACTCATTATCTCGATCAGGACTCACTATCCAATAGGGCTAACAACTCAGAGGGATCACTGCCACATAGATATAAAGAATATAAAAGAGATATGTTATAGAGAGAATAAAATCTCAATGCAATGGAGAAATCCACCACAATTTTCTCAACCACTTGTAGACATGCATGAATGATAGAGCACACCTTCTGCTCACTACATCCAGAAATTCAACATTTAGGCTTCACAATGATCTGCCACAGTCGCATCACACACACTCACTGATTGAAATCAATCTCACATCTATCTACTCTATTTCTTTGCACTTATCTCTCTTTCCTCTTTCTATAATATATTTCACCACTAACTCATCCTATATTTATACCATCTTCAACTTTGAAACATATCCAAAGCCAGCCATCCAAATTCAAATTCAAATTACGTCAATGCCAAAACATCCTAGGGTGGAATTAGAATGAGGGAAATCTAAACACATGCTTCATAAGGACTCAAATAGATCCAACATCCTTCATCAACTCTGAAGATAGTATTTAACACAAGGTCGGCCAAACAAGTGTAAAACACATAGAACAATTAAGCAAAAACCTTCTAGATACCAAAATTATCTTCAATACAATCAAAACAACTCAACTCTAGAACCGCAAGCCATAAGACTTTAACAAAGAGAAATCCGAACCATCAATATTTCTCCCAAACCTCAACCAAAAACAAAAAAAACCATAGTTCACAATTGGTGAACATAACTCTCACTGTATAATGAATCAACAACCACAAATCTAGATATACCAGCTTCCAACAACTATGATCAACATATCCGAACCACACAAATATAGGAGAAAATCCCAAAGAAATCACTAAACACCTGCAATATTTCTTCAATACAATTTTCTCAATATCCTTGACATATACAACCAATAACCTATATCTATGATAATAATGACAATAGAAATCAGTTTATAACCAATTGACCAGTTGACATCAATGACAACACCATAATTCTTTCCATTCTTGCAAAAAATTACTCTTCCTTCTCCTACACATAAGAAATTTAATAAGCATGATAAAGAAAAGCATTCTTTATGTGTGTACCATCAAGTGCTTGGCCATTCCACTAGTGAATGTAAGGCCTTGAAGGATAAAATCCAACAACTTCTTGATTCAAGTGTCATCACTTATTTATTTTTTGATGCACCTGCCTCTTCTTCAAATGACAAGTGATATTGAGCTCTACCTCTATCCTATATGTTCTAAGTATCTTGCATGGTTCTCCTCCCCTATATGTTGGGGACAGTGATAACTTGTTTTGGAGATGTGTATTCTTCTTCATGGACCCCCTCTCTTCTAATCTATGTCTTTCAATTGGAGCATCCCCTTAAGTGGGCACCTTGCTATCTTGAAGGGCTCCTGAGGGACCCCCTTTCAAATTTTTTTATCTCAAATGAATCCTAGGGTGTCTAGCTTGGGGGCAACCTGACTAGACCTATTTCATATCCTGACATCTATCTTGGGGGCAGCCCGACAAGCTTACCTTGCAAGACCGAGCACCTCTGTGGACCCAATCCAACTCTGTGGAGTCCCCTACATCAGGCTTCCCTCAAGAGAGAGTACCTGGGGTGCCTTCTTTTCAATTCTAAGGACTTGTAAAGTGCTTTCATCCTGGGAGATTTGTTCATTGTTGGTATGTGGACCTCTAGTGCAATTTGTTCAACTCTATGTGAGAGAGTATCTGTAGAGCCTTTTGTTCACCTTTTGTAGGTCTGTGGATCTGCGGTGCATTTGTTCAACTCTCCTTAGGTTCAATGACCTATGGAGCCATCTCTCTTGGAATTTTCATTCCTTTCTAGCTTCTCCATCTCTCTCTTAAATTATTTTTCTTCTCAATTGTGTATACCAGATCAAAGATCTACATCTTCATCCTAAGTATATGCTCTTTCTCTTTTCAACATTGGTTGCTTCCCTAACTTTTGGGTGCATTCTTCTCTTGAAGCAATCAATCCTTATATTCTTCTCTCCATTTAAGAATTCTTCTATGTGTTATTTCTTAATTTGGGGACGACACATAGTCTTGAGAAAACCTTTTACATCGAGGTCTCTTTCAATTTGTTGACTCAAATCCTTTAGTTTTTTGTGTGTCTGTGTGTGTTTGTTTTTTTGTTCTAACCTTGTGGTGTAATGGATTTTTATTTTCTGGCATTGTTGTCTTGGGTAGGTTTTTCTTGTCTAATGTGTTTGTAGGTCTTCAGCTTGGGGGCATGCTTCCTTGGTTTGAAGAGTTATTTGCTTCCTCTATAGTATCCTTTTGGCATCATGATGTTATTTTTATTTATTAGACTTCCTTTAGCATGCATATTAGTGTAGACTCATATGCCCACTAAAGTGGAGGAAAAATGCAATGTTGTAAAATTGTACCCCTTGCAATTTCACATACATTCTTGCATCTACTTTAGTGTTCACTCCCACAACATTTATGCAGGCTCGTTTTAGCCCTTGCATCAGCCTTTTTCCCTTCTCAGGATGCTCAAAATCCCTTTTCAGCAGCTATCTTTGTGCACCAGCTTTGCATTAAACCTTGTAATTTTCTCATTCCTGTCATTTTGTAGCTTGATGTGTCTAGAAACTAGCGTGTTGGGAATACTTCTACACATCGCACCAGCGTCCTATGACAATTCAACATTTAAATAACTATTTTTGAGCATGTTTTCCACTTTTCAGCCTCTTTTTTCAGCGGTAATGGCCTAGGATGCCTTGTAACAACTCAAGAAGCTTCTTTTCCCTCCTATTATCTCTTTTTAATCCATTATTTCAATTCATTTGTCTCTCTTGAGCTTTCTCTCTTTCATAAACTTTCCTTTCCCTATTTACTCTCTTTCTTGCACAAACCTTTCACTTGTTACAGTAGCTTCAAGCACTTTTAAGCTCTTACAGTGCTCTTTGTAGCTCTCTTGGCTCTCACATCCCTCTCTTTCGTCCTTGCTCTTTGGCTTCATTAAGCCTTGCAACTGATACCTCTCTTACCTTGTGCTTGCGAGCACTTGGGATTTATCACATCCTTGTGATATGGGTTCTCCTCCTTGAGTAGGGATCGCTTTTATCACTCTTTCATTCATTTCAATCCTATTATCTCTATCTATCTATTTGCTTGTCTGTGAAGGTGGGAACACCAAAATGGGGGTTTGACTAAGGAAAACCCATATACAACCCCAATATTTTCTCTAAATCTTATACATTTAGGTATTGAAGACATTCATTTGTTGGAGGTTCCATTACTTGGGTTTTTGTGACCTTCTTCTATCTCTCATCCTCTTTAACTTTATCATTTGTACTTTACTTCATTTCAATTTTGTTACATTCTCTTACCTTCATGCATTCTATATTTCTTAGCAATCTGATTGTTAGTATTCACTTTGTTGTTTTATGTGATAAAATTAGTTTTGGGTCTGTATAAGACGCCAGCGCACCTCTAGGACTCCAATGCGATGTGATGTCATCCTTATTCCATGCTATCATCCTTTGGATGAGAGCCTGTTAGTCTATCCAAAAAATGTTTTTGATTTTACTCTTTCAAATTCTAGAGCTCTTGCCCTATTCCTTGAGGTATTTTAGGGAAGTTCACCCCTTCGGAATCTCATGAGAATAAAGAGACTCATGAGTAGTGACTCCCCCTAATTCTCTAGAGTGATAATGTATTTTCTTTATTACAAATCTTTGTTTAATGTTGTATTGTTTGAGATGACACCTTCATGGTGTTCGATGTATAATGTTTCAATGACGCCATGGGGAACCGAGCTAAGATAGACAAGTGATTTATATCACTATGATACTTTTCCAACGATGGAAAATATGCATCATTCATTTGTTTTATACATGTCGCACCCATGATCTTGGGTGTAAGATGCGGTGACATCGAACCCTGTTAATGCAAGGACAAACTAAAATTCTCATAGTTCCTTCAATTTGTACTCTTCCATCATACTCCATGAGAGATAGAAGGCTTAGAACGATGCTATCATTCTATGGAAACCCACACCCAAACAATGTTATCATTAAGTGGAAATTCTCAAACAAATGTTGCTATCGTTTGATACATATTAATAATGTTGATGTTATTCTATGAAAATAGTATTCAACCATCTATAGCCACGGGTATATAAACCATTTGAATCATCATGCAAATAATTAAAATCATGTGTGTATATATATATACACATATATACATACTGTCGAGAATTCTAGTGTTATAATCAGAGTCAAAGCACAACTATATTTTGTTCTCTTATAAATGTATTTGAAGGGTGCTTTCATTTTATTGTGGGTCAAACCATCGCATGATAGCTATCGGGTAAAAGGAATAATCTATATGAAAATTGATAGCATGTTATCAATCTCATGATAACATGCCTATCAACACCCTTATGTGAAATATCATCATTGATGGAAGAAATCATCCATATTTACTTTTTTTACAATGTATAGATGTTCATTTAAGAAAATATTATAATGGTGAATTTAAATTGAACAACAGATGTACATGTTGACCAAAAATAGAACAACCATAGAATCTAAATTGAATTGGGCTGAAAGGTACTTTTGTTTTGTATGAGATGTTATTTTTCTGGTATGGAATTATTATGGATATTGTAAATCAACTATATTTCATTTGATCTATTCTTAGTCCTTATGAAAGACTAGTGATTGTGGAATAAATGTTTCATTTGTATCTTAAATTAGATTAGATGTTATAGATAAATTAAATGGAGCATCTAAATGAAGTGATGTTTTCCTTTCTGAATATGAAAAAAACCTATATGTAAGCAAGATTTTCTTTAATTATTTAGAATGTATATGCATATTTTTATTATTTTTATTTTTAGGCATATATGTGTACATGCATAAATGTCCCATTTATGCATGTGCACATTAATGCAGTATGCCTTTTGATTCATCCTAAATCACTCATTGATTAAGATTAATAAACTTCATTTGCAAATGGAACAAACTATAGAAATGGAACAGTGTTGAATTGCAATACGAGACTTAATAAGAGATAAACGTATGATGAATAGATGAATGGCTATACCAGATTTAAATGGAATAATTGTTGATAACATTGAAATGGAATGATACAAGAATTCAATGGTAGATTGTAGAAAGTTAGATGATGATGCTAATATATGGTCTAAAAGGGAGGGATACCCCTTTAATATGATGATATTTTCCTCCGAGAATGGGTGCCAAAGAGTGTAGATTTTCTTTTCCAAATCTTTCCTGAGTTGTATTTTATGCACCATGAGCTTGGACAAGCTTTGTACTCATTTTTATTTATGGAACAGACTGATATTATTTATCCTCTCTTTGTTGTACTTTCTTATTTACCTAACATTGGAACTTGCATATTCTAGTTGTAGATAGATATGCATGTAGTTAGGTACACACATATTCCACCTTGAAAATTGTATCTCTTACTAAGTGTTATGTGCAGTGTCAGGTATTCTTTGACTGACTGAAGAATTCTAGGGAAGAATTTCTTCATGGTTGTTGAACAAGACAACTAAGAGGGGGTAAAATAGTTGTAGAAAATTTAAAACTTTAAAACATTCACCAAAACTTAGATCAATAATAAATCTTTAACTTTTCTAAAATTATTAAACATTAAGTGCAAGTGCAAAAACTAAAAACCATCACACAAACACAGTAACACAGTAAGAAAAAGGCTCACTGCTAAAACAAGGACTCACTATCCAATAGGGTTAATCACCCAGAGGGCTCACTGCCACATAGATACAAAGAAGATAGAAGAGATGTGTTACAAAGAGAAGAAAATCTCAATGCAATAAATATTTCCACCATGATTCACTCAACCACTTGCAAAAATGCATGAATGATAGAGTACACCTTCAGTTCACTACATCCAAAAACTCAACATTTAGACTTTGCACTGATCTACCACACTTGCATCACATACACCCATTTATTTGCATATTCTTTGTATCTATCTGCTCTATTTATTTTCACTTATCTCTTATACCACTAACTCATCTTGTATTTATACCATCTTCAACTTTGAAACATATCCAAAGTCGGCCATTCATTATTAAATTCAACTTAGGTCGATTCCAGAACATCCTAGGGTGGAATTAGAATGAGGGTGACCCAAACGTAGGCTTGATGAGGACCCAAATAGGTCCCAACATGCCTCATCAACTTCAAAGGTAGTGTTCAACAAAAGGTCAGAAAAACCACTGTAAAACACATAGAACAATTAAGCACACACAACTCTTAGCACAATCAAATCCTTCCATAAACGAAAGTTATCTTCAAAACGGTCATAACAAGTTAACTCCAGAACCGCAAGTCATAAGTCTTAACTAGAAAGAAATCCAAACCAACAAAATTTCTCTCAAACCTCATCCAGAAGCACAAAAAACTACAGTTCACAACTAGTGAACATAACTCGCACTGTACAATCAATTAGAAGCCAAAATTTTGGATATAATAGCTTCCAACAACCATTATCAACATATTTGAACCACACAAACATAGAAGCAAATCCTAGAGAAAAACTCGGAGCAACCACTGAACACCTGCAACCTTTCTTCATTACAATTTTCTCAATATCCTTGACATTGTTGATTATCTGAAATACTGAGAGGGGGGGTGAATCAGTATTTCATTAAACCATTTAGATGTAAACCACCCAATTGTTAAAGTACATATGACTGCAAACTAGAATAAAGACATTGAAATGAACATCACACCACAAAGCACATCAACACCTAATTTTTATGTGGAAAACCCAAAATGGGAAAAACCATGATGAGGATTAGATCACAATATAATATATCTAGATATAGAATATTATAGGGCTTGTTGCCCTTAAAATTCTCACAAATTGAATGCACAATTAAATGGCTAACCACCAAGATAGAAAAGAATATGGCTCACTACCAATAATATGAACTAATAGAATGTACCTTCCATGTGTTGTGTTCAATTCCAATGAGGCTTTGTATGTGAAGTACTGCTGTGCATAGCAGTCACTTAACCATTATGATCTGATCCTTTTCTTCTTCCATAATATATCACTCACAATTGATAAATCATTTAGGCTCACACATTCTTTTCATCCACTTACTCCCCACACTTCTTCAACTCCAAAAAGGTCTTATATATATATACAAGTACATTTCATACATCAATTAGGTCAACCTAATTAGATGTAAACAAAACAATCAAAATACCTCATGTTGGCACCATATAAGATTAAAAAAACTTTATCCATGTGGTGTATCATATCAAGTCGACGTAGATCTGAAAGAGATCCAACTAACATCTACAAAGTATAATTATTCTTCTTAATACAAGTCATCTATTAGGTCGGCTAGGAATAGGACCTAATCACAAAATCTCCAAGTCAACACACACTTCTTAAGATAAACACCTTCCAGATCCAATATTACTTCATTTTCTCATCACATTAACATCAAGGAGATCACCCTTAGAACCACAACACCATAATGTTCTTTCTAAGAAAATGTGGAGTCTCCCACACTAGTATACAGAATAGAGAAACAATTGTAGTGTACAGAGTTAAACTTTGTCATTGATAACTTTATGTATGCAACACAAAACTACTCAAGATCCTAGATATATCTATCTGAAAGAGTCATAATAATGAGATAAGAGAGCAGAGTCATATCTCATCTTGCAGTGAATTTCGGATTTAAAAACCAATGTACTAGCCCAACAATACAAAACACTTCTGGTAGAGATCAACTTCTGGTATACCAAATATGTTTCCCACTATGTTGTCATAATGTTGACATCAATGACAACACTAGAATAATCAAAACATCCCATGTACACTTCATGCTCATGTTGCAAGGTTCCCATATTTCCAACAATCTCCCCCTTTGGCATTGATGGAAACATGCATATCAAAAACATTTTTATACCAATAAGAGACAACTAAATACTCCCCCTTTCAAAGTTAATGCTTCTCAAAGAAAAAATCCTCTATCTATCTCTCTCTCCCCCTTTATCAATGGAAAAGGTTATGAAAGGGTTTGGTATAATTCCTCAAATAAGTAAGTGTACCAAAAATTGATCAAGCATCATTAAAAAATGTTAACCTGAGGAAGAAGAAGCTTTGAGATTCTTCAAAATATCTTCCCATGCGGCTTTTCCTTTTTCCCATGATCCTTTTATACTTGCAAGAGTATTGTGTAGTAGTTCAAGCTTAGTCAAAGACTCTACACCATATTCCAAAATATTGGGACTGATGTTAACTTCTGATAGACCACCAATACTGTCAAGAGCACTAGATACGGGAATGTGTCTGAGTTTTACCATATCTTTGAGTGCCACAAACTTCTTAATTACTTATGTTCTTTGATCCTGAAGGGAAAAGAATTTGTCTTGTAGCTGCACAATATAGGACCATATATGATTGTTCCTGTCATCTTCCAAGCTATACATATATGCTTGAGTACTCATTTGAGTTTCACTCTTCCTTATTTCATCTCTTATATTTAGTGTCCTATTGGACAAATTAAAAAAAAAAAGCAACTCTTGATCTTCTTTCTCATAGTCTTGTACATCCTTCAATTCCTTCACCACTATGTGATGTGCATTTGCACATTTCTTCTTGATATCTTGTAGATTTTCCTATGTAGACCTATTTCTTGTCTGTACTTCTAGTCTGGTAATGTAAGCTTTCAAAGAGTTAATCATATTCTTGATATTTTCCACAGATGATAAAGATGAATCAAAACTAGCATCGGGGATCACTTTTGGCATCTCTTTCAATGCTTCTTGAATATTTATGCTTTCATTCTCATGTTGAACTCTCTTTAATTCACTTCCTTCTGAGATTTCTTGTTTGATAATAACACCTTTTCTCTTCTCTCTTGTTCTGGTTGCACTATCAGAAGCTTCAGTCATAGAGGTTTCTTCTACATTGGGGTTCTTAGGGCTTTCTAGAAGCACCTTTACATAATGATCAATCTTAGCCTTAGTTATTTCATAATCTAGTTCAAAGATCCACACTAATCTAGATTCAACTGCTTCCATATAGCAAAAATTTGTAGAAACTAGGAAATTAATATTTTTGGATTACTTCTCAATTACATCTAGAATTCTTGACCTTTTATTCATCCTCATCTAAAATGTTCCAAAGAATGCAAAAATAGTAGCCTCTTGAACATCCGAGCCACCAAGATTTTCCATGCAGATCCTAATCTGATTAGCTATAGGTTCTGAGTTTGTCCATTCTATCCTTCCAATTACTAGTAACTCTTTCATAAAGTAAAAGAGTAAAGAAACTGTTAAGGTACCATACCAAAATGTTTTTTTCTTATTCTTCTTGATTTCTTTTAAGTTCTCCAATAGATGCAATCGAAGTAGCTCATAAAGGTCATAATGCATTCCATTCCTAACCATATCAAGAGCAATGAAAATGGCAGCAGTAGAAATTGTGAAGTCGCTACTTGGTAAGCAAACTTTGTGACCAATAACCATTATAGCATATCGAATGACCAGATATTCAATTGTAATCAAAATGAGTTCTTTTCCTTGAAGGGTGACACCATTCATCTCAATTATCTCTTATTCATCAACAATATTTCCTCTGGGAATTGGTCCAGAGGAACACAAACCAGTTACACCTCTTATAAATTCTCTAGTTATCAGGTGTGCTTTATCAACCCAAATAGATCTATCATGAATCCTACTTAAAGCCATTCAAATGTATTTCTTTTCGAATTCAAACAATGGGGCTTTCTTCCATACATCAAACTTATTTTCAACTAATATTTTATATGCATCATGATTTTCTTCCAACTCATTCTTCCATAAGATACTTAACTGAATAGGTGACATTTCCTCAATTTTACTATAAACGTATGCATAGATATCCTCAGTAGGTAATACTCTAGGAGGAATGCTAGAAAATATGCCAATAGATTCTTTCGATAGATTTTTCATAGAATACTTCCTCAATTTAATTTGAAATCTATCCAAAATATTCACAGCCTTTGAATTATCCATGGCATAAAATTGAAAAACGTTTAAGCAGAATACCTCTATAATTGACAATGAAGAATGGATTAGATTTTCAGCTTCTGGAGTAAGCTTTGAATCCACTTCAAATTCCTCTTCCTTCACCAAATCTTGAAACTCTACAACATGAAAATGCTCCAGTTTCTTCAGGCTTCTTTTGCACACTTCTCCTTTTTCACAAATGCCTTTTGTTAAATGTGATTTCCTTGATACTTCTTAATTTATTTCTTTCATCTCAAATGCTTATGTAATAAATGCTTCAAAATGCAAGTAGATCACCTCAGAATCTGTGTACATTTCCATCATTTCAAATTCTATGAACTTCATTCTTCACATGTGTCTAGAAAATTCCTTTCACATGAAATCTTGAATTCGTAAACTTATTAAATGCACTTTTGTCATGATATGACATAATATATTGATGAGGGGTTTATTAAATTTTTTGATCATTGCTTCCCCTTAGGAATTGCCTAACTTAAATTTTGATGGGTGTATCTACACTAGAGGATGAAACAAATAAAACTGATGATTCTGATTTAGCTTGCTTGAATTTTCCTTCCTTTCTCCAAATTCTCTTCATTTCCTTTCTTACTTCTTCTGAATCAATGTTTGATTCATGTCTCTCTGCCAAATAGTTATTTTGTATCCCTCTATTTTTTTATTCTCCAGTAGAATGTTCTAGATTACTACATTCATGACAAATAACATTCTTCCATCCAGATCTTCTTTCATTCAATCTATATTTGCACTGTTTAGCATTGTGCCCAAATAAGTTGCAGTGATAACAGTAGCCATTAAATGATAAAAATACCTTGTTCAACATTTGACTTCTACATTCCACAACCTTATGTCCAATCTTCTTGCACTCAAAGCATTTTCCACAAAATGATAAAGTATCATTCATTATAATTTTGCATTCTTTTTTCCTATGACCAAATTTATTGCAAAAATAGTAGACATCGTGAAAGGATAAATACCTTTGAGCATTAGGTTGTCTTATGAGATTCCTTTCGATATTACTTCTATGATTCTTTATTTTTCCATCATTCCACTAAGTCTTCATATCAAGAGGTTGATCCGCCTTTGAACTTTGTCCTTCTTCAATCCCTAAACCACTTTTATCTATTGCATGTCTCTGAGAAATAATCAACTCATCAAGCATTGTATTACTTTCCTTGAATTTATCCTCAAGTATTTTTTCCTTTTCCAAATCTGATTTCAAAATTTCTACTTCTTGCTCAAGCTTTGTACATTCATCCACCTTCCTTTGAATTTCAGTTTTCTGACAATCTTCAATTCTTCTCTTTTCTTCCAATTGCTTTAGTAGTCCAGTGATATCATCATGTTCCTTTTTTAATTGATCACCGATTTCTCCATATCTTTCTCTCAGATCCTTAATACACCTATTTTCTTCCCTCATGCTAAACTTCAAATCTTCATTTTCTTCTACAAGATCAGAAGAGATTACTTCCGAAGGAATAAGAAATTTTTTATCTTCCATAAAATTGAATTTCAAGACCTTCCCCAAGTTGTTAGGCTTCCTTAGAGGAATCACAATCTGATACCAACTATTGATTGTCCAGAATACTGAGGGGAAGTGAATCAGTATTCCATTAAACCATTTAGATGTAAACCGCCCAATTATTAAAGCATATATGACTGCAAACCAGAATAAATACATTGAAATTAACATCACACCACAAAGCACATCAACACCAAATTTCTATGTGGAAAACCCAAAATGGGTAAAACCACGGTGAGGATTAGCTCAAAATATAATACACCTAAATATAGAATATTACAGGGCTCATTGTCAGGACTCACTTTCCTTAAAAGGATCATAGCCTGAATACATAATGAAATGGATAACCACCAAGATACAAAAGAATATGGCTCACTACCAAAAATATGAACTAATGGAATGTTACTTTCATGTGTTGTGCTCAGTTCCAATGAGGTTTTGTATGTGAATTACTACTTTGCATAGCAGTCACTTAACCATTCTGCTCTAATCCTTGTCTTCTTCCACAATATACCAATTGCAATTGATAAATCATTTAGGATCACACATTCTTTTCATCCACTTACTTCCCACACTTCTTCAACTCCAAAAAGGTCTTATATATATACAAGTACATTTCATACATCAATTAGGTCAGCCTAATTAGATGTAAGAAAAAAAATCAAAATACCTCATTTTAGCACCATATAAGATTACAACATTTTTATCCATGTGGTGTATCATATCAAGTTGGCGTATATCTGAAAGAGATCCAACTAACATCTACAAAGTATAATTATTCATCTTAATACAAGTCATATATTAGGTTGGCCAGGAATAGGACCTAAACATAAAAACTCCAAGTCAACACACACACTTCTTAAGATAAACACCTTTTGAATTTGATATTACTTCAATTTCTCATCACATTAACATCAAGGAGATCACCCTTAGAACTGCAACACCAAAATGTTCTTTCTAAGAAAATGTGGAGTCTCCCACATTGGTATACAAAATAGAGAAACAACTGTAGTGTACAGAGTTAAACTCTATCATTGATAAATTTTTGTATGCAACACAAAACTCCTCAAGATCCTAGATATAGCTATCTAAAAGAGTCATAATAATGAGATTAAGAGAGCAGAGTCATTTCTCATCTTGCAGTGAATTTCAGACTCAAAAACCAATGTACTAGCCCAACAATAGAGAACACTTTCAGTAGAGATCAGCTTCTAGTATACCAAATATGTTTCCCACTATGTTTCTATAATGTTGACATCAATGACAACACTGGAATAATTAAAACTTCCCATACACTTCATGCCCATGTTGCAAGTTTCCCATATTTTCAAAAAACATATACAACCAATAACCTGCATCCATGACATCAATGACAACAGCAACTAGTTGATAACCAATTGACCAGTTGACATCAATGACAACACCTTCATTCTTGTAACAATCTCCCCCTTTGTCATTGACAGAAACACATGATGTGAAAAACCACCAAAGAAAACATACTAGCTCTAAACACACTTTTTATGATTTTGATTTTTGTTTCTCCCCCTTAGTAGATAATATTTTTCACATGATACTTTTCTCTTTTCATATTCTTCCTCTCCCCCTTTGACATCAATGGAAAAGGAAAAGGATGTTTTACATTGATTTACCCTTTGACATTAAAAATAGAATACTCATACAATGACAACACATGCACTATATACTCCCCCTGAGAGGTAGCCACCAAAACATCAATCCAAAAAAAAGATAGATCCATAAACCCACCAGACTGATGCATCTCCATATGCATCTAGTTCAAGAGAGGAGGGGAAATGACCCATAACTTCTCCCAGAGATACTCAAAAATATCTTTAGGAAGAGCATTCATAAATATATCAACAATCTAATCCTTCATAGAGAAATACTCAAGCTTTACTTCATTCTCCATAACCTTCTCTCTCAAGAAATGATACCTGATAGATATATGCTTTGTCCTTGAGTGCATCATTGGATTCTTTGAAATGTTAATTGCACTTGTGTTATAATAGAATATAGAAATAGGATCATCATACACAACTGTGATATCTTTCAATGTCTATTTCATCCATAGAACTTGCATATAGCAAGATTGAACAACAATATACTTAGCTTCAGTAGTAGATAAGGAAACTAAATCTTTCTTTTTACTCAACCATGCCACCAATCTACAACCAAGAAAGAATGCACCACCACTTGTACTTTTTCTATCATCTACACATCCAGCCTAATCTACATTTGTATAAGCACTTAGTGTAAAGTCAGTATCCCTAGGATACCATAAGCCATAATCTAGAGTTCCATTCAAATATCTGAATATTCTTTTAATAGAAGCAACATGTGTTTCCTTAGGATCTTCTTAAAATCTAGCCACAAGACAGATAGCATGCATAATATGCGTCTAGTAGCAGTCAAATACAATAGTCCACCAATCATAGATCTATATTTTCTCTGATCATCCTTAGGTGAATCATCATCTTTACCTAATTTGCAACCAATCACCATAGGAGTGCATACCGGTTTGGAACCATCCATCCCAAACTTCTTCAACATCTCTTTCACATACTTAGACTGCAAAATAAAAATTCCTTTCTCTTTGATTAATTTTTATCCCAACAAATAAATTCATTTCTCCAAACATAGACATCTCAAATTCTTTTTTCATTTCTTCTGCAAACATCTTACACATAGTTTCATTTCCTTCAAAAATATTGTCATCAACATATACAACCACAATCAAGATTTTGTCATTTTCAATTTTAAAATATAGATTACTATTTTTCATTCCTTTGTTGAAACCTTGTTGAGTCAAGTACCTATCTAGCCTTGCATACCAAGCTCTAGGAGCTTGCTTCAATCCATATAATGATTTCTTCAATCTACAAACCATATCTGGTTGATCTAACAATTGAAATCTTTTTGATTGTTCCATGTAGACCTCTTCTTCTAGCTCACCATTCAAAAATGTAGACTTGACATCCATCTGATAGACTTTGAAATCTTTATGAGTAGAAAATACTAAAAACATCTTGATAGCTTCCATTCTTGCCATCGGAGAAAAATTCTCCTAAAAATCTATGCCTTCTACTTGTGAGTAACCCTTACACACAAGCCTTACTTTGTTTTTAACCACTTCTCCATTCTCATTCAACTTATTTCTGAATACCCACTTTGATCCAATAATGTTTATATTTGTTGGCCTCGAGACTAATTCCCAAGTTTGACTCTTCTCAATCTACATAAGTTCTTCTTACATAGCTTCCATCCAATGCTCATCTTTACATGCTTCACTTACAGTCTTCGGTTCAATCTCAGAAAGTAAACACAAATTTACCTCACTAGCAGTAGCTCTGCTTCTTGTCAATACTCCTTTTATCTTGTCTCCAATGATCTGACTTTCTAAATGATTCTTCTGGACATATATAGGTATCTTAGGGGACACCACTAGAGATTCTTCTTATTTATCTTCATTATGCTTCTCTTGCTCATTCTTTTCCTATTCTTCCACAACTTCTTCAATCCTTATGTAATCAAGTCCATCAAATACATATCCATCAACATCAATTGAATTCTTCATTACTTCATCAACCTTTACATTTGTACTTTCTACATTCATCCTCGGTCTTTTATTGAAACATCTATAAGCTTTGCTTTTAGTAGAATATCCAAGAAAAATGCCTTCATCACTTCTTGCATCAAAATGTCCTAAATTTTCTTCATCTCACCTGATATAACATTTGCTTCCAAATACCTTGAAATACTTAACAGTAGGAATTATTCCAAACCATAGCTCATAGGGGTCTTTGTACCATTTTCTCTTGCTTGAACTCAATTGAATACATAAACAACAGTATGAATAATTTCTCTCTAGTAAACTTCCAATAGACCTAATTTAGTAATCATTGATCTAGCTACTTCTTTAACTATTATGTTCTTTCCATTCTGCTGGGGAGTTATCAGTGCAAATAATTGTCTTTTTATTCCATGTACTTTACAAAACATATGAATTAAATCCAGTACCTTTCACCTTGTAGACTTCTCACTCTTGTAGGACCACAGAGATCTATATGAATTAAATCCAGTAGTCTAGTAGTAGATTGTTCCTTTGATCTGTAATGGTTTCTTGCTTGCTTTCCAAACTGACAATTCCTGCAAATAGCATTAACAGGCTTTGTAATCCTTGGTAAATCTCTCATGGCCTGAACTACACTAATCCTCGCAAAGCTATCAAAATTCATATGACACATTCTTTGATGCCATAACCAACTATGATTAATCTGATTCATAAAGCATCATCTGTCAACACCCTTAAGTGGATAGATATTTCCTTCAAATTTCTTTCCTGCAACAATCACTATTCCAGAAATTTTCCTAATCTCACATCTTTCATCCTCAAACACAAGATTATATCCTTTACTGCACATCTTTCCAACACTCAAGAGATTATGCCTTAAACCCTTAACATAGTAGACATCATCATTATTATGCTTGCCATCAAAACTTACTTATCCTATCCCATAAATCTTAGCACCAATATCATCTCCAAACATAATTAAGCCTCTGTCATATTTTTCAAGTTTAAAAAACTTACTCTTATCACCAGTAATGTGATGTGAACAACCACTATCAAAAACCCAATAATTCTTTTCATGTTTAGGATGTACGGTAGAGATTACAGTACCTTCATTTTTATCCTTCTCCAGAGGGAATTCCTTCACCTATTTTTAGAATTAGCAGAAGTAGGTTCATCTTTTATAGCCAAGAACAAGCATTCATTGTCACTAGGATCTCCATAATCATGTTCCTCATTAGATATATTAGCATCCTCATTCACATAATATGCTCTGTTGATCTTCTTACCTTCCTTTTCTTTCTCATATCTTTGTTTATTCCTCTTAGCTCTTTCTCAACACCTTGAAGCATAATGTCCTATTCCTCCACAAGTAAAGCATTTAAATGGTAACTTACCTTCATACTTACTTGAGCCTTTCTTCATCCTTCTCACAAAGTTAGCTTCTATTTGATCAATATTTTCTTCATCCGGATCTTCAACTTTTGTAGCCTTAAAAGCGGTTTCTAATTTTGATCCATTTCTCAAATTCGGCTCTCATCTTATAAGATGTCAGAGTTCCCAACAACTAATCTTTATTGTAGGTTTTGTAATATATATTTTCTTCAATAGCACATACCTTTTCACTATAAGCATCAGGGAGAGTTCTAAGAATCTTCTTTACAATCCTAGATTCATCTATTGTAGCACCAAGTCCTCTCATTCCAGCTACTACTTCATCCAATCTTTGTACATAAGCTTTAACATTCTCATCTTCAAACATATGTAGGAGCTAAAACTATGTCTCCAAGTTCTAAAACTTTTCCTCTTTGACCTTTTCATCTCCTTCATGTGCCTTTTCCAAAGCATATCAAACTTCCTTAGCAATCTTTAGATTTGAACTTTAATCAACTCGAAATGTACAAGACTATTCTTCAAAATGTACTTCACCTTATTGTTCTCTTCATGTGCCTTGATCTCATCTGCTATACTTGGACCATTAGCAGGAGGAGTGTAGGCATTCTTGTAAGATTTCTCCACATCATATCCACAATACTCTAGATATTATTCCATCAGTATTTTCCAAATAGCATAATTAGTTCCATTGAACCTCGAATAATCATGAGTAACTTTGCTAGCCATCCCAAACCTTCCTTAAGTAGTTAAGCTCTTTTCCAAGGAACCAAGCTTTGATACCAAATGTTAAACAAGCCAACTGAGAGGGGGTGAATCAGTTGTAGAAAATTTAAACCTTTAAAACACTCACCAAAACTCAGATCAATCATAAATATTTAACTCTGCTAAAATGATTAAACATTAATTGCAAGTGCAGAAACTAAAAACCAAACACAGTAACACCAGATTTAAATAGACATCCCAATGAGGGAAAAAATATGGTGAGGATTAACTCACACTATAGAGAATATCAAAATCGATTACAAAAGGCTCACTTCCTAAGAAAAAGGCTCACTACCAAAACAAGGACTCACTATCCAATAGGGTTAACCACCCAGAGGGCTCACTGCCACAGAGATACAAAGAAGATAGAAGAGATGTGTTACAGATAGAAGACAATCTCAATGCAACATATATTTCCACCATGATTCACTCAACCACTTACAGACATGCATGAATGATAGAGTACACCTTCAGCTCACTACATCCAAAAACTCAACATTTAGACTTCACATTGATCTGCCACACTCGCATCACATAAACCCACTAATTCGCATCTACTTCACATCTATCTGGTCTATTTCTTTGCACTTATCTCTTGTACCACTAACTCATCCTGTATTTATACCATCTTCAACTCTGAAACATATTCAAAGTCAGTCATCCATTATTAAATTTAAGTTAGGTCAACGCAAAAACATCCTAGGGTGGAATTAGAATGAGGATGACCCAAACACACGCTTGATGAGGACCCAAATAGGTCCCAACATGTTTCATCAACTTCAAAGGTAGTGTTCAACACAAGGTCAACCAAACCAGTATAAAACACAGAACAATTAAGCAAACGTAACTCTTAGCATGATCAAATCCTTCCACAGACCAAAGTTATCTTCAACATGGTCATAACAACTTAACTCCAAAACCGCAATTCATAAGACTTAACCAGAAAGAAATCTGGACCAACAACATTTCTCTTGGACCTCAGCCACAAGCATAGAAAACCATAGTTCATAAGTGGTGAACATAACTCGCACTGTAAATGAAGCAGAAGCCAAAAATCTAGATATAGCAGCTTCCAACAACCATGATCAACATATCTAAACCACACAAACATAGAAGAGAATCTCAGAGAAAAACCCGGAGCAACCACTAAACACTTGCAACCTTTCTTCATTACAATTTTCTCAATATCATCAACATATACAACCAATAACCTACATCCATGACATCAATGATGACATCAACCCGTTGATAACCAGTTGACCGGTTGATATCAATGACAACACCTTCATTCTTGTAATAGTGGTTGGGTGGAATAGCACCTCAGCCATGTTCTCATCCGTCAGTGGAGGCGAGTTGTTATAAAGGAATCATATCATAATTCTATTTACGTAAATATATCATTGATGTAACTGATGAGATTTTTGTAATAGATGAAATTGATGTATTGATGTATTGAATTTGAGGCATTGAGTTCCAAGCCAAATTTGTAAATTGACTATTGACGTTTGGAAATGAATATATATTTAGTTTTATTTTTTTATTTATGGACATAAAATTGCTAAATGGAAATAGCTATGGGATTTATGTCATAAATTCTATATTCATAATGTCAATTTTTAAATTATGTGAGGAAAATATAGTTGGGCATGTTACACAATAGTAAAATGATATTATAGGATCTCACATGCCAATGGCTTATCCTTTCATTCATGCAAAAACTATTTCTTAGACTTAGGTGGAAAATTGTTGAGATGATTATTTACTTCATTGATACCACAAGTAGGGTTGGGAGGGATTAGATGATGGAATGGAAAATTGAGTGTTGTTTATAATTGAATAGGGTATTATTGTTTGTTTATGAGGCTTAGAATGATAGAGTGATGTACTTTGGGGTAGGACTAGTGATGAAAGGACAATGGGGTAAGTGTGGGATTAATTAGGCTTGTTAAGGGGCGTAATGAATGGTGGAAGGGAGGGAAAAAGTGAAGAGATTAAAAGGGAATGTAGGTGATTAAGTATGAGATGATAAGATGGAAGAATAAAAATAGGAATGTGAAGGAAGGGGATCATCATGGGGAGAACAAGTGTTCCCAACAATTTCACTAATATTTTTCAACATGTCCAACTAGTAGATTCGATCAGTGTTGGAGCTCATTAAGTAAGAAAGAATATCAAGGATCACCCTTTAATTTATTTATGTATTGATTGAGTGGTTGTGACATGACAAGCATCTTAATTTTATTTTTACTTTCAAGTGACTCAAAGTGGCATTTTGATTGAAAGTTTCCTCATCATTGAGAAGAAAAATTATGAATAGAATTTTGATGATAGAGTGATGTGATGAGTCCATGGTGATGGAAAAATTCAACCAAATGATACATCTAAGAGGAACTAGATACCTTGTGACCCTATTTGACATAAAAAACTATAAAATAATGCACTAAAGAATAAAATAATAAACCAATAAATTCAAAATATATCATATCTAGAAAATGGAAAAGGAAGTAGGGGAAATCACTAGGTTGTGCAATCTTGGTTGGGATTTGATAATGGATAAAAGTTTAGAATTATGTCATACTTCTATAGAGGAAATGACCAACACAAACATATATTTTTAACTTGGATTGCATAAAATTGACATTTATGTTTTGAATTTTAAAATGAAATAAGATAATGAAATGTATAAATCTTATTGTAGTTTATGTTTAATTTTTTTTTAAATAGTTGGATACATATTTTTATAAATTTAATATAATTATTAAATGTTTAATATTTGAAAAAAAGTGAGGTCCATGGGATTTTGCAAAAGATATAGAAAATTAGAAGAAAAAAATTGATTTCTTTTCAATTAGATAACTTGAAAATCTATAGTGCATAGAGAAAAAAAATTGATGATTTTTTTAATAATCTTTTAAAGTCAAAATTATTCAAAATGTCAATTTTGATGGGAAACCAATTTTTTTCTAAATTATTTTTAATTAAAAAACTATACCCTCTTGAAGAATATTATCTACTATAGTGCACTGTATTTTTTTAAAATATATATTTTATATATTTCAAATCATTCTCATGTTCAATTATACCTACTTACAAATTATTATTTTTAAATATATATATATATATATATATATATATTGTAGACACTAAAAATTGTCCTAGGCCTGTGACTTCTAAATTCTCCATCGTTTCCTCTTTTGTCTTTATAATTAAATAATTTCAATTATTTAATTAATTCATTTCTATCTTTATTTCTCCTTGATTAATTAAATACATTTTATTTATTTAATTACATCACTAATTAAGTCCCTTTCTTTCTAAAATTAAATAAATTCTTATTTATTTAATTTTTATACCACTTTCTACTATAATTAAATAATTATTATTTAATTATTCATTGGTCTCTTCTCTCATAAATTAAATAAATTTTATTTATTTAATTTGGTCCACTCTCTTTAATTTAGAGGAGCGATGTGTCTCATGATTCTTTTCTTTGACTGATGTTTGTGGATTGTCTTGGAAAAAAGACTGGGGCAACCTTGCCTTAATATGAGTCGAGACGTTCCTTGTATGCGACTATCTATTTTGGAAAGTGGATGACCTTGGACACCTTGTTCTATGTCATACCATGGTGCTTTTTGTCCATTTGTTTCATTTTACTACCCAATGATGATTAAATGTGTGGCCTATTATGTATCTGGAAAAATATTGAAGTTCTTTCTTCATACTAACATCCATATCTCCTAATAGAAAATATAACAAGCTAACATTTGCTCTAAGAACACACACACTCTTTTTTTCAAATTTATGTTCTTCTGTAGCTTGATGAATCAGCCCGGCAGGGGCCCATCGGGGCTCCCCCACCTATGAACTTTGCTCTCTCCAAGAATTGTGCGTCGTCTCCTTCTCGGGAACTAAATGTACGCCTAGTAATTCACATGCTTCTTTGCCTGGGGGTTTGAACAAATCTATTTTTTCTCCTAGGGGTAAGGAAATTTTGTTAACTGGTGAAAACTTTTCCTCTTACATAGAAAGCTCATTGGAGGAAAGGTGTTGTCTAAGGCACCTCAGGACTCCTTGTCTGCTTTTTGTACTGTTACGGGGGATGAAGTGGACATCCCAGATGCAACCATGAATGATGACTTGGAGGGTCTAAAGCTATCCTTGGTTGGGAAGTTCTTCGTTGGTCATCTTAACATTAACCAGGTATGTAAGTGGGCCTATGACACTTGGAATCTCAAGGGCAGTGTTTCTATAATTGCTATTCCTAAAGGTCTTTTTTTGTTTACCTTTTTTATCCCTGAGGATATGATTAAGGTTCTCATGGGGCGGCTGAGGGCCTTTGATATAATTTTTAAGAATATCTTCTCCTTGTGTAAGTGGAAACCAGTGTTTGATGCCTCTGCTGACTTGGGGAAGTCGTCCCCACCTGGGTTAGGCTCCCTGCTCTGCCACTAGAGTTTTGGCACCAGAATGTTTTTAAGGGATTGTTGATTCTTTTAGAACTTTGGTTATGGTGGATAAAGTGACCCTTCTTATGTCCCATTTGGTGTATATTAGGATGTGTGTGAATGTGACATTCAACACAATTCTTCCCACCTCTATGACCTTAAAATTAAAATTTGGAAGATGGGTTCAACTGTTAGAGTATGAAAAAGTTATGGTCTTCTGCCAAGGGTGCAATAATTTGGACATTTGCAGGATGCTTGCAACCAAGTCCCTCTGGAATCTAAAATGCCCCAAATCATAACACAATAGATCTCCCATTTGAAGAATGTGACTCCTATGAACCTGATAAAGGAGCCTGGTAGTCCAACTCCTAACAAGGGTTTACTACTCTCAGATAAGGCAAAGCCTCATCTTCAAGAAGTGCAATATGAGGAGAGCCTAGCCTTGAAAGAAGATGCTCTTATGAAGAGTGTGGATGGGATTTTCTCCCCACCCTCTTTGGAGAAACTTCTTCAATCAGGTAATGGAAAGGGGGATAACATGAAAATATTATCTCAAGATTTGGTGGGTGGAGAACAACAAAGTGAGCTTCCTGAGGAAGGAGAGATTGTCAGCCAAATTAAAAATCCTATGACTCCTTCCCCTAAGCTACCTACAATAGACCAAAATTTAGGGGATGGTTACATGCCAGAAGATAATAATGAGAAGGAAAGTCAATATGGAACTAGGAAAAGCAAGATAAACTCTTGTTCTCCTCAAAAAGAGGGTGTGGTAGATGAATATTGGATAAATACCAAATCAAGGAAAAAGAAAAAACTGGATGTAGGAAGAAATAAAAAAAGTAGGAAGACCTCAATTAAAAGAATCAAGGATTAAAGAAACAACAAGAGATATGGTTGTGGGTAAGCAAAGAACTCTTGACTCTTTGGCAAGGAGTAAATAAAAAAAGAAGGGATTTTATTCTCCCACTTTGAGTAGTATCAGTTTGATACTGATTTTCCTGTCTTGTTTCAATGTGTATACTATCTTGGAATGTTAGGGGACTTAATGGCCCCTATAAACAACATTTGTTAAAAGCTTGCTTGGTTAATGTGAAACCTGATATCTTAAAAATTTAGGAAACTAAAATGAAAAGAGAAAGCTTTGAGAAAGTTTTAAAATGGCTTTGGCCCGATGTTGGTTTTGAAGTTAGTGATGATGAGGGAGCCTCAGGAGGGATTGCAACTTGTTGGAACTCCTCAAGGCTTGTTGGAAGGTTGGATTTAAATAATAAAAATAGTCTCTTAGTTAGTTTGGAAGACAATGCTACCTTAGAAAAATGGAATATGGTCAACATTTATGGTCCCAATTCGAGATTGGACAGGCTTGATTTATGGAATATACTAGAAGGAATCATTTCCGATAGAAAAGATGAGCTCTGGATGTTGGGAGGAGATTTTAACTCCCCGTTCTAGCCATCAGAAAAAATGGAAGTCTAACTGATTTCTCTAATAGCATGATGGACCTTTCAGGTTTCCTTAACTCTATAGGGCTAATGGACATTCCTCTGGCATGATCTCTCTTTACCTAGTCAAATCAGAGGTAGGGAAGTCACCTAATTCAAGTGAAATTGGATAGATTTCTTGTTTCCTCTAATTGGAATATCTTGCAAAATATTTCTCTGGTTGCTTTTCCAAGAACAAGCTCTAATCATAGTGCTCTCCTTCTGGAATGGGATGATAAAATGACTAAATGGCCTTACCATTTTAGATATGAAATAATGTGGTCGCTCCACCTAGACTTCAAATCTTTGGTTGAAGAGTGGTGGAATTTACCTTTTGATGGCACTCCCATGTTTCGATTAACTCAGAAGTTGAAAGGGTCAAAGAAAAGGTCAATGGGTGGAACAAGTACTCATTTTGGAACATTTTTACCACTAAGAAAGACTTAAACTTGAAAATTAAGGAGATCCAAGATATAATGGAATTGGGAATTATGGCTAATGAGATTTGTAACAAAGAAAGGGAGTTGAGAGCTCAATGGTATAAAATAAACAAAAAGGAAGAAATTTTCTAGAAACATAAATCAAGAATCCAATGGTTAAGAGAAGGGGACAGAAACACTAAGTTTTTCCATCAATCTACTTTGAAGTATAGAGGAAGAAATAGGATCAATTTTTTAACTACTTCTAATGGGACAAGACTTGATAGTGATGAGGATATAGCTAGGGAGGATGTCTCCTTATTTTCAAATTTACTTGAACTGCCAAAGGTTGATAATTTTGAATTGAATGAATTTTTGGAGGTCATCCCCAATGTTATCATGGATTAGGATCTCAAAGAATTATCCAAGGTTGTTTCTATGAAGGAGGTTAAGGAGGCTATTTTCTCATTTGGTGCTTTTAAAGCGCCAAGACCAGATGGATTTCCCCCTAGTTTTTTTCAAGTCTATTGGGACATAGTCTCTCCAGACTTATTTAGTGTGGTGAAGGATTTATTCAGATCGAGAAAGGTTTTGAATCAGATGAATACTACTTTTATAGCTCTTATCCCCAAGAATAGTGATGCTATTTCTATGAATGATTATAGACCTATCAGTTTATGTAACACCACCTATAAGATTTGTTCTAAAATTATTATCAACATGCTGAAATTAGTCTTGAATAGAATGATTGTTGTGAATTGGAAGGGATTTTTCCAAGGAAGAGAAATATTGGATGCAACCATTTATACCCATGAGGTACTACATTCTATGGACCAGAGTAAAAAACAAGGTATGGTTCTAAAGTTGGACATCTCAAAAGCATATGATCAGGTCTCTTGGAATTTTCTATTTGTTGTTCTTTAAAAATTTGGCTTAAATGGTAAATTCCTCAAGTTAATCAGATCTTTTGTCACTACACCAAGGTACTTTGTCCTAGTTGACGAGGTTCCTAATTATTTTTTCTCTTCAAGTTGTGGTCTGAAACAGGGAGACCCATTATCACCCTACTTGTTTATAATTGTTGTAGTTTTAGGTCGCAATACACAAAAACAGATTGCAAACAAAACCTTAAAAGGTTTTTGTGTTGCTTCCTCTTTACTCCTTGCCTCACATCAACAGTTCATAGATGATACTATTCTTATGTGGGAGGCATCTATTGTTGAAGCAAAACAATGGAAATTTATTCTTGACAAATATGCTAAGTTATCTAGTCAATTCATCAATTATCAGAAAAGCAAAATCTACTTCTTTAATACTAGTAAGATTGTTAAAGAAAAAGTTATAAATATCTTAGGGTGTCAGGAAGCGGACTTACCTTCTACTTACCTGGTCCTACCTTTAATCTCTAGAAACCCCAATAGCAATTACTGAAATTATATTGTGGAGAAGATATAGAAGAAACTAGATGGGTGGAAAGGAAAACTATTGAGCTTTGCTAGGAAGATTCAACTTTTAAAAGCCTCCCTACAAAATATTCATGTCTATTACCTCTCTCTATTCAATATCCTTGCTTATGTTGCAGAAAAAATTGAAACAATTCAAAGGAGATTCCTATGGTCAGGTGTGGAAGAAAGGAAAAGAATGGCACTCATTAAGTGGGAAATTGTTTGTACACCAAAGAGAGAAGGAGGTTTGGGAATTAGAAGAATAAAAATTTTCAACAAAGCTCTAGTGGAAAAAATGGGTTGGTTTCTTTTGGAAGGTGAAAAAGACTGAGTACAGATCCTTAGGGCTAAATATTTAAATAATGAGGCTTGTTGCTTTCCCAAGAAAAAGGAGCTACCTTATGGCTTTGTTTTTGGAACAATCTACTAAAAATGGAGGAACCTTGACTAAAGGAGCGAAAGTAAGGATTGGAAATGGGCTTAGAACTGACTTTTGGGAGGATGTTTGGTCCACATGTGCTCCTTTATCTACTAGAGATGGCCTTCAACAAATCAAAATTAGATTAAAAAGAAGCATTGGTAAGAAGGTTTCTAACTACTTAGATTGGGAAGGATTGAGACCAAAATGAATTGACTTCAATTTTTTTTTGAATAATGTTGTTCTAAGGGGTGGTAGATAGCTAAATTGGGATGTTGCCTTGGACTTGTTGTTGAGTCTAATTGGGAATCCTAACCTCTTTTCAAGAAACAAATTGGATGAATGGATTTTGACAAAAAATGCTACTAGGAGGTTCTCTATTAAGTCAACCTATAAGGCTATGGATTTGCAACCTCTTAACATGGGAGTCTTTAATTGGAATAAGGTGCGGAAAAACAACCTAATCCCTAAAATTAACGATTTCTGGTGGGCTATGATACATGGTAAGATTCTTACAATTGAAAATCTTAAGAAAAGATTTTGGTACTTAGTCAATAAATGTTATCTTTTCAATAAAGAAGAAGAAACTATTATGCATTTGTTCTTTCAATGTCCTTATGCTCAAGAAGTCTAGGCTTTTTTCCTAGAGATGCTTAAGGTTGAATGGGTTTCCCCTGCCTTAGTTAAAATGTTTGTTGAAGGGTGGTGCTTGTGTCCTTATTCTCATAATATAATCCTTGACTTATGGGGACAGGTTCCCCCATTTCTTACTTTGGGTTTGTGGAAAGAGAGAAACAATAGGGTCTTTAGGGATGTTGCTAAGAGTAGTAAGGAGCTATGTATGGTTATAAGGAGATAGATTCAAGAAAATATCAAAAGTTGTTAGCACACCCAGTCTAAGCAAGGGCCTACCCATCAAGAGTTAAGAATAAAGCAGTAGTGGGAGATTTCCCATGACCTTAACAATGTGAATTGGGCTAAACAAATCATAAGAAAAAGTACTATTTGGATTCCCCCTAATCCAGGATGGGTGAAATGTAATTTTGATGGATGTTCAAAAGGAAATCCAGGGCTGGTTGGAGAAGGAGGTGTGGTTAGGGATGATTGAGGTATTTATCTGGCTAGATATAGCAAGGGTCTAGGAACAACAATGAATAATTTTGTTGAAGCCTATGTTGTTTGGGCTAGAATCAGTTATCTCAGAGACAATGGGTATAGGAAGGTTATTATTGAGGGAGATTCTAAGATTATTATTGAATATCTTAATAATATAGTTGAACCACCCTGGGAAACAAAAGATCTTCTGGACGACTATAAAATCATGTTACAGTCCTTCCAACATTACAAAATCCACTATACTTTTAGGGAGGGTAATATGGCTATGGATGCAATGGCTAAAATACTGGGACTTCTCTAATCTATCTAATCAATTAAAAGAAATATTTGCAAAGGATAGATTGGGAGTAATTTGTTGAATATCCAAGATACTAAGAGGGGGGGTGAATCGGTATCTTCTTAAACTTACTGAACAAATACCATCCAATTAATCTGATGCATATAATAGTAAAGATAAATAAGAGCATTAACAAAACATGAAATCACACAACACATGAACACCAAAATTTTTAAGTGGAAAACCCAAAATGGGAAAAAACATGGTGAGTGTTAGCTCACAATATAGTATAACCAGTTAAAAATTATTACAAAATGGGGTGGCTTACTACCAGGACTCACTATCCAAATTGAGAGGATCACTGCCTATAGAATTACAATGACAAAATGGCTTTCAACCAAACAATGAACTGATAATGTACACCTAACAAGTGTTGATTCAGTTCCTATGAAGCTTAGTAAACTGACTTGGAACAATTCATCATATTCGCACTTCTTCACATTCACATCATCATCAATTCCTCTGTCTACAATCTCAAAACTATCCAATACATATAGTTGATACATCTGCAAGCATCAATTAGGTCGGCCTAATTAGATGCAACCCTTATTCATCAAAAATACCAACTATCAGCTTCAAGCATTCACAAAATCTTTTCAAAGACAATTCAAATGCTCAACACACTACATCATGGCACCATGGACCTAAGATAGGTCACACATACATCCGCAAGACAAAATTAATTTACTATTACATCATCTATCCATTAGGTCATCCAAAGATACACCTAATAGAAAAAATGCAACAACAGAGCAATGCCGATACACCATATGAGCATTTGAATACATGAGATTATGAATATACATGCTTCCAACATCCATAAACCATTTCCCAAACTGCAAGCAACAATAATCAATAGCAAAGGATTACGGACCAAAATATCAGAGGATGATAACTGCATACGGGTTCAGATACCGGATCAAACTAAGACTTAATCTTGCAATTGCAACTCATATATCATGGTGACATCAATGACAACACAAAATAACAAAATGAGATGTTCTTATTCATTCTTCCAACATGATTGATAGATTGGGAATTCAGATTAATTATGGATAGAGTAGTAATGATTAAAAAGATTGGCGGGTTTAGGAGTCCTACTATCATGAGGAATCCTTGGTGGCATCTCAACAAGTTGACAAGATGGATTTGGTGGAATGAGGGAAAAGGTACCCCAAATCCCAAAGACATGAGAGGAACGAAATGGAAAGGACAATGTATTTGGATTGCCTTGTACTTCGAAAAGGAAGGTTTAAATGAGGAAATAATGAACACAATCTGCACTGCAAAAAATATAGAGTATGATCTTGGAAAAGACACATTGACATGTGTTATGGATGATTGAAATACACGTAATAAATTAAGTATAATCATGACTAAGAATGGTGGCAGGGCTATTAGATTTAATTATGATGGGGCTCGAAAAGGTGATAACCGACTTTGCTTCAATTTCAAACAACCTACCGATTGTTTTCAGCTGTTATTTTCTCAAATGAAAAATCACAAGGTTTCCATTTAGACTGAGTTTTTTGAGTTGTCAGTTTCCATTATCGAGAATGAAGATGGGCAAATAAATGAGTTTCTTCTCCTTCCAAAAAATTACCCCTACAAAGAAAACGCCATGGGAGGCCCGAGGAAGAGAACATATCAACATAAGCATGATTCTCTATGAAAAAGCTTGGAGCTATGGGGTCTTTTCAAAAGAGTTGGTTTTACCTTGTACTTTGTAGACATGGAAGGATATAATGACCAGCTGAGTTACAATTTTTCCAATGCTTGGAATGATGGTGAAGTGCAGTTGGGTGATCTCCATTTCAAAGTGGATGCCAAGCTTATAGCTAAGGTGACAAGATTAGCTTATGAAGGAAAGAAGGTGGCAAAGGTAAGTAATGGAAAATACCAAGATTATATTAAGAAATTTTTTGAGGATAAAGAGAAGGCTAAGAGATTCCAGAATGGTTATTCTAGGGTTTTACTTCCTCCCTTGTACCACAATGTGTGCTATTTTGTTATGAAATATTTTACACTTGAAGGTCGTTTCCATCGGTTCATGGCTACCACTTCCCAATTCTAAACCATATCCAACACCTTGAGAAGATAAACCTGCCTTTCTTCCTCTTCTCATCCCTAAGTCAAAACTTAACCAATGGTGCAAATCCACCATTACACCAGGGACTAATCCATGCTATCTGTAAATATGTGTTGGCCACATCCCCGCAAAGTAATCTTTCCCTCAATCTGATTGAAAACCCTACCCCTAAGAGCTCTATGAAAATTGAGCTTATTAAGAGTCGCCCTCACACCCTGTAAAAAACCCGCTAAGACTTCTCCTAACCCTATGGACCCCTCGTTAGACCTTCTTAAAGCCACTCTTGAAAAATAGAATGTTGCTTCTATTGGCCCTACTGTGAATAAAAAAGGGAAAATGCTAATCCACGAATTGGGAGTTGACCCAAACACTATCACAATCTTGGATGACAATGACAACCTAGAATGTTCAATTCTAGTAGGCAGTAGGTGTACCAGGCTTGCTTTGGTAGCGTCAAAAGGGTCAGATAGTAGTAAAAATTCTAAATTTTCAAAAGAAAAGTGTGTTTCAGGATCTTAGGATAGCAAGGGGAAGAAGGTGGTAAAGGAAGATATCGATTCCTCTTTGGAGAAAATCTCAGACAGTCTTGGTGGTGAGTCTATTGAGGAGGACGAGGAGGAGGAGGAGTCAAGAGATGAGGGAGATTCCAACAATGAGGAAATATAAGGAGATTCAAGAGGCTAAAGAAAATAATGATATAGTTGTGGAAAATGAAAATGCAACCAAGGACCTAGAGGTGATGGAAATCAAAAACCTTGGTGAAGAGAATATTGCGGGTTTTGACACTGATAGAATTAGAAGGGTGGAGGAGAGGTTGGAATTGATGGAAAAGATGATGCAAGAGGAAGATAAGGATAGCAGATTCTAGGCCCTTGAAAAGGTTGTGAAGAGTTTGTGTAGAGTGGTGTATGCAGTAATGAAAAAGGCTATTATGGCTATGGTTTCAGGTCAAGGAAAAATTAAGAAGCAATAGAGGTGAAAAGCGGTGGAGGATGAAGAGGACTTATCCGGAAAGATGGATCCTAAAGAGAAGTTTGAAGACACTGTCAAAGAACTACTGAAAGTTTGGAGTTTGATCGAGGATGCCTAATCCTTGGTCTTTTTTCTACTTTTTTGTCTCTTGTTGTTATGGTTTTTGGTGCTACTCCTGGTGGTTTTAATACTATTACTGGTCGTTGGTGCTTGGACTATCATATTTTTAGTTGTATCTTTGTTAATTGTTTTAGTTTTTGCATGGACACTACCTTAAGGTTATTCGGTTATTGTGGTATTTTAAGATAAACTGGATGTATTTTTTTGCTATGTCTGATAGGGCTATAATTTTTGATCTGGAAGGTATTGGTTAAGCTTTTGGTTGTTGGGTAGGGAAAGTGTCTCTTAGATCTGCTTCCTCCTAGTGTTGTTTTGACTAGTTGTTGTTCTTTTCTATGTTGTACTAATCTATATGGGTCAGGGCCCTTTCCCTGCTTAATGAATCAAAAACATCCATGTCTCCCATGCTAACATTTCTTCAATTCCCCTTATCTATTTTCCTCTTATCCATTTCGAGAGCACATTCGTGTTCTTTGACCCTGCATGTCCTCTCGAGGAGGCATATCATTACCTCTTTGTCATCCTTTCTCATCCTATTCACACTAGGGCATGTTTTGACTGATTTCTTTGACACAATGCAATAAACTGCATTGTATCAAAGAGGGGCAAAATGTACACTAAAAACTATCCTAGGCCTACGGCTTCTAAATACTCCATCATTTCCTCTTTTTCTTTCATAATTAAATAATTTTAATTACTTAATTATTTTCTAAAGTCATAAGTCTTCTATTAATTAAATAATTTTAATTATTTAATTAATTCATTTCTATATTTATTCTCCCTTGATTAATTAAATAAATTTTATTTATTTAATTATGTCACTAATTAAGTTCCTTTCTTTCTAAAATTAAATAAATTCTTATTTATTTAATTTTTATACCACTTTCTACTATAATTAAATAATTATTATTTAATTATTCATTGGTGTCTTCTCTCATAAATTAAATAAATTTTATTTATTTAATTTGGTCCACTCTCTTGAATTTTGAATTAAATCATTATTTAATTCAAAAGATCCTATTTACCACATTCTTCTATAATTAAATTATTATTTTAAATTATTTAAGTATTCATTGGCCACCTAAATTAAATAATTTTATTATTATTTAATCTCCTATCACCTCTTTGTTCATGCCAATCTTATCTTCCACATCAAGTCTTTATCTATCCATGTCTCAATTAACCTCCACCCTTGATTAAATTATTTATAATTTAATCTTGGTCATCAATCCTTGTAATTTAGCCCTAACCCTGTTTGATACCTCATCTTTTATTCTTGGCCATTGATCATTCACATTCAATCCTAGCCCTTCATTCAAATTTGTCTTTCCTATAAAAGACCTTGTCATTGTCATTTATCACCTACCTAGACATTTTTCCTACACAAGCTTATGTTGTCTTGCTATCAAGTCTACATCAAGTCAAGTGCATCCATAGTCAATTAGAATCTTCAATATTTTGCTTTGTCATTGTCATTAGGCCTATTTGTATACTAAAAATCTGAGAGAAATTATTCATATCAAGCAAAATGGAGAAGTGCAATGAAGGTGAATCAATGGTGGCATGAAGGCTTTTTGGTAATATTGTTTCATGTTTTATGTCTATATGTTATTTGTACTTCATTTTTTATTGGGGATTGATTTATATGCTTTATAGCCTAACCTTGATAATCTTATCCCTAATTATATATATATATATATATATATATATATATATATATATATATATTCTAGATATTGAGCTCTACAAAAAGGTGTTTTTTATATTTTCATGACAATACCCTCTGTTGGAGAAATATTGAGTTGAAGTTAAGCTTGATCCCAAAAGAGAGGTTAGGCTACCACATAACACATTTGAGTGAAATAATTTTGACTAAAACTCTTTCACTCAAAAAAGTTTCAAGAAAAACCTTACATACAAATTGAACTCATTTTTAGATTTTAAAATTTTATATGTTGATTTAATAGTTTCAAAAAAAAGGATTTTTTTCAAAACTTCTTGTGTCATGTACATGGCAAGTAGTTTTGGGTGAATTTTTTTTTCTTGAATCTATTGGTCCAAAGTGCGAAAAAAAATTGAACTTTCAACTTAATTTAATGTGAAAAAATAATAAATTTCTACTTCTCTACCACAACAAATGATATAGATTTAGTTAAGTGATGAATAATAGACACAACAATATCTAAATATAAAGGACCTAAAACTAATAATTTGGATAAATATAGAAGTGATAAGGTATTTTAAAATTATGTTTTGATGTTGAGCTTTCGGTCTTGACTCAATAATTTATTACAACTCATGATGGAGATCTAGAATATAATAATGGATAAGGTATGGCGCACCTATGAAAAACCTCTTTACATATTGCTCTAATACGGTCTACACCATGTCTTATGATATAGACTCATATCAAGGATCATATTATGTAGTTATGCCCTTTTGTCATGGCGTATTATAGGACTCCTATAATCTATGAAAGCTAGTGCACTTGCATCTTCTACTTTATGTTTGAGAATGGGTTGTGTTGACAAGCATAATGAGGCTTTCTTATGAGAGATTGATGACCTTGCATTTTCCTAATAATGAATCAAGATTACATAAACACAATAAATGCACGATGCAATGCAATGATGTTTAGTGATGTAAAAGTGATGCTTGAGAGTTCTAAGTTGTCAATATGCTTTCAATTGATATCTTCATTTACAATTTTCATATGATTTCTAAATTCTTTACAAATTAACTAAGACTATCTATAAATACATATTTGTAGTTGCTCAACTTAAGGTATTTCACATGGAGGTTGATGGGATAACAATCAATTCATAAATAGGTTGCTTCAAAAGTAGGGATTAAAATTTCAATTAGATGGACTAGTCTAGGCTAGTAGAGGATCTTAATGAATTGATTAGTCTTGAGTAAAGCAGTGGATAAGATAATTTAGCTAGTGGGTGTATAAGTATGATTTATTTATACACCAAACACATCAAATTAACATTAAAACATCATAATTAATAACATAGCTAAAATCATATAAAATTAAGATATAAAATATAGACTATGCACTTTGTATTCTTTATAACACATGAAAAGTACAATTTTGTATAACAAATGTATCATTTCATTAACTTTGTTTTATGATGAATAATATTTTACGTCAAATTTTTTTATTAAGAATTAAAAAACCAAGTTTTTTATATTAGATTAAGTAGAATAAATAATAGTTATACAAAATAATTTTAAGAACAATCGTGGTATACAACTAAGACACAAGACTATAGAGAAAATATTATAAATTAATCAATAAAAATTAGTATCACATTATCAAATCAAAAAAACGCCACATAATCAATATAATTACTACAAACTAAATATTATATAAGATTACATAACGATAAAAAGCAAGTTATGATGAAGAAAAAATTGGGAAAATTGAAAAAAATCACGTTTGTGATTCATTGAACCCTTCACAATATTTAACCATAAAAATAAATGATGAAAAAACACAGAAAAACCATAATCATGATTTATTGAATCCTTTAAAGTACATAACCATAAAAAACAAGTTATGATGAAGAAAAAAATCACAATCAGAATTCATTGAATCCTTCACAATACATAACCAAAAAAATAAATGATGAAAGATACAGAAAAACCATAATCATGATTTATCACATCTTCTACAATACATAACCATAAAAAAAAAATTATAGTGAAAACAAACAACTTGAAAAATAAAATGATAGGATTCATAACACAAAACCATTAAAAAAATTATAATTATTTTTTTATTTACTCTAAAGAAAACCATGATCATAATTCAATATACCCTTAGAACATTCCATGACATTGTCTAAAGACATGCAAGTTAAAACAAATAATAAAATAATATGATTAAATTGTTTTACTCTCCATATTCTCTCCATTGTCTCCATTTGTCCTTAAAGCCTAGTTGCTTGAAAGTTACGTAAACTTTTTAGTGGTGGCTAAAAAACAAAAGTGACAGATCTTGTATGGGTCCCACACTCACCTAAACCTTTAATATCATTGTCATTTGTCAAACTAGATATTTGATTACATCTTGTGATGTAACGTGGAATGGAGACAAATTAAACTTCCCCCCATTTTCGTTGTTTAGCAAGTTTGAAGACCATATTTAGTTTCCCAAAAATGGTAACATTTTAGAGAAGGAGATGCTGCCAAAAGAAATAATTCAAACATTTTATACAACCCACCAAATAACCACTCCACTCATTTAACTACACTTGGGTCAAACTTAGAGTAATTTGCATGTGGAACCACTCCATTCATTTATCTACACTTGGTCAAACTGAGAGTAATTTGCATGTGGACCATTTAAGAGAATCTCAATCAACTTGTGTCCCCATGAACTCTAGTGCCTAGGTCCATAACTAGTTTGAGCAAATCAATGAGGTTCAGTTAAAGGTGAAAGTATGGTTATGGTGGAATGGAAATTGATTAAGATTATATTAATCATGTTAGTGGTATTTTAGTGGTAAAAGCAGTGCAACGCATAATGGATTTCGTATTTTATTTATATTGATACTGTAGATTTGAAGTTGATCTTTTATGTATTATAAAAAAGGTTTTTCGAATGATTAGATCAATTATCTTTCTACTTGTTGCTAGCATCCAAAATACTAACAACTTTGATAATAGATTAGAAAGAAGACAAGTGACAAAAACTCAATAAAGAAAAATATCCATATTCTATTTTAATCAATAAGAAAATGGTTGTAAGAGATGCACTGCCACTTTTTTTGATAGTGCAGTTGTTTCATACATCAATTGATTTATATGCACTAGGATTATCTTTTTCAAGTATTTATATCTTAGCTAATTGGACCAATCCTTCCAAATCATGGGTTAATATTGTGAAAAATGAATAACAAAGTGGATGACTATGTTCATAAGGGCATGACCCACAAGTTCTACCAGAATTACATTGCCAATCGATTTGTATCCAAATAATAATAAAAAAGGTTTTATATCAAATATAAAAATTCTCAAGAACATATAATATCTACTAATGATCAAGAGGGACAAATCTATGATAATCTTGATGATGTTAAGTCCAACTTTCTCCAATAGTATAAACAATTATTTATTTCCCTAGCTAAAGGATATTCATTTTAAAATATAATGGATGACTTAGTTGACACTTCCATACCCAATAAGATTAATCTCAACCAACATATATACTAAAATCTTATATTCACCCTTGAGGAATTAAATGTTTTTTTGAAGGATATGATTGACTCAAAAAGCCCTAGTTACTTGTAGATTTCTAGAAAACCATATGTACATTCATTAGGGAGGAATTCTATGAGGCCTACAAATAAGATTTAACAAAGGGACCCCTTGGTACTTCTATTAATCAAGGGCTAATAAAGTCAATTCCTAAAGGAAAAAGAGAAAGCAATGTCTTAGGGTGGATATTGATTCCTATTCCTAGTATCTCCTATTGTAGGCAAAGGCATAGCTAAAATAAATAAATACATGGCTCAATAAATTATAAGATTTCAACAAAATAGGTTTCTAGGAGTGAGGTTTATATTAGACAACTTGGTGTTTTCTTGGAAAATACTTGAATGTACTCAACAAATAGGACAAAATTATCTCTCGATGAATTTTGGCAAGGCATATGATAGAATAAGGTGGTAGTTTATCTTTTAAATGGTTAGTCTTTGGTCCTAAGCTCATTTCCCAAACAAAACTCCTTTTTGTTGATGTTAATACTCGCATATCAATCCAAAACTAAAAAAATAATTATTTTATTATGGTTACTTCTTTTTTATGCTACATAATATTAACTTGGACATATGAAATCAAACATCCATCTCTTAAATGTGATTATGTATGATCAAAATTGATGTAAGTGTAGTGTACAAAATTATATACCTTTACAATTTCACACTATGTTTGGGTCCTTTAATTTATTGGACTTAATTAAGCTTCTAATTTGTAAAATTATGCATTCCAAAAGCCTTATTTTTCTTATTTTTCGAAAGGAGAACCAACAGTAAATAAATTCAATTAATAATTAAACCACCATGGAATATGTGTATCTTGGACTTATAGGTTAGGACCCATTTGCCCATGGGTGAATGGGTCCCCTTCAAGTGTCAAGACCCATTTTTAAATGTGTTTTTGGCGGCATTTTAATGATTCAAATTCAAATTGCAATTGTCGGATTTTGGAATCTAATTTTTAAGAAATTAGATAAACACTTATAAATACATAGTCCTTTAATCATTTGAAATCTAAGTGACATTAAGAATCAATCCTATTGAGCAAATATTATTGTGGAGAGCATTCAAGAGTAGATTTATTAGTCATTTGTTGCAACAATCAATATCCTAACATCATGTTCAAGTTTCTGTGTGTTCATGTCATCTTGTGAAGGCTAATATGCATTGTTCATCCTAGAGCATCCAAGCATTTCAAGTATCCAAATCAATCAAACAAATAAAGATCAAGTACCTTGGAGAGATGTGTTTGACTTTAGTCCTCTAAGGGAAGCCATTGAAGGGTGATGAGTTGTAGCAAGCAAGTGTTCATTCATCATTTCCTTCTCCTTTTTCATTATCTTTCTATCAAGGTTTAATTACCAAAATTGGGGTTTGACCAAGGCAAACCCCCATACAAACAAAAAAAAATCCTCTTTACGTATGTACAAATTACAGGTTGATGAAGAATTGAAGAGATCTTGAAGGAGCAATTTTGCATTGTTGCATAATTTGCCATCATTATTGTCAAGCCACGAAAACTAAGTTGTGAAATTTATTTTCAACTCTCTGATAGTGGGACCTGTGTCAAATAGAACCTCAGATCTTGTACCAAAGGACTCCAAAAGTTGGTTTGGACCCCTAGATACCAAGATCCATTTTCCCATGGGTGAATGAATTCTTATAGGCACCTCTAAACCATTTTTTTAGAGCAGGTTTGATGTCCTCTACACTTCCCATATCCACTTGTTGACTTTTTTCGTTTGTTAGTTTTCCAGATCTTGCATTTTTAATATTAAGGCATATAATATCATTAGTTTAATCATTCTAAAATATTTCAAATCCACTTCCACACCCAATAGATGTAAATCTAGGTCTAAGTGACTCATCTTCATGGTTGAAAGTCAATTATTTCACCTTGTGATCTACATCTCAATGAAAGTTATGAAAATACACCATTGAATCCTAGGTTCTTTGCATTAAGGGCCTAGGATCACCTTTTTTCTAAATTTTATTTTGGTGAACCTGGCGTTCTTACATCATATACCTTCTAAAATTTAAAGTCTTTCAAACCCTAGATCTAGATTTTGCATTACATTGTTGTGCATTTTTGCATTGAGGGTTTCATTTTTTGCATTAATTTTTTTTTAAAAATGGCATTCCATGTTATATAGTAGGTTGTATTAAGGTTTATTTCAGTCATATTTAGATCATATTTACATTCATATTGCATCCATTAAGTGGTTAAAATATGAAATTGTTCCTTACATAGTTTTTGCATCTTTCATTTTAAAGCCAAAATCAAGTGAAAAATTGGATAGTTTTGTTTCAAATTGGCATAAAATCATCACTTTTAGAATCTTGCATCTTACAATCAGTCAAATATTGCATTTTACATCTAAAATTTGTATTTTTTCAAAACATTTTCACCTTTGTTTCACACTTGTATCTTGTCTTACATTGTCTTAATTTGATCAAAAACTGGAAAAAAGGTCATTGATTAACTATTTGCAAATACAAATAGTAATCTTAAACAACAACTTACACATTCTTGTTTTTAGTTTTTAGAACCCTAAACAAGGACTCATTCACCCCTAGGTGAACATATCCTTGTACAAGTGCTTCTACAATATTTTTCACACATTTTTGTCTCTGAGTTTTCTCTTTGTTCTTGTTGGTAAATCACTATTTGAAAATTCTAAAAAATTATTATTTTATGTACAAGAAAAGGTGTCATTTTTCTTGATTTATTGCAAATTTGGGAAAAATTATTGCATTTCAAATCTGTAGGATAATTTTTTACATCATGTTCTCATTGCAAAAATCTCTAGTTATCATAATTCATGTTCTATTTTCAAATCTTGCTGAGCACTTTAAGAAATTTTGGTTACAAGTATACAAATATGAAGTTTTTTATTAGAGGTAAAAAATGAGTTTTGAAGGGGCCCAGAACCCTTTACAAAAGAGAGCAGCTGAAACTAAAGAAAACTACATAAAGCATATATCAGCCCATACATAGTGAACCAATAGCAAAACATTAGCCAAAAAGGAGGACCCCAAACAACAACACTACATGTTCTTCAAGATATATGCAGCCTCCACATCACTCGCCACAACCTTCTGACCATCATCAAAGACATCAGATAGTTCTTTTCCAAGAGCCCCAACCTAAGCCTTGGTCATGTTTTCTCATTCTATCCCCAAGCCCATCTGTATTCACCTCATTAATCAAAACATTATTCTTATCCCCACCCTTATCAATAGCAACCTCTTCTTCCATCAACTTGCCACCAGCACCAATCTCTTCAACATGAACTATCTCCTTGTGATTCTTGGCACTAAAAAAAGGAGAGGTAATACCAACAGACTCAAAATTAACCACAAACTTAGTCCCCTCCCCACCCTTGACCATGTTAGCACAAATTCTCTCCAATTGATCCTCTACGGTGAGAATTCTACCTTCCAGATTTTGCTTCATCTTAAGAGTTTCCTCCACCATAATATTCAAGGAGTTAAATAATTCATCAATCTGGTTCTAAACTGAAGACTCATTAGCTTTACTCATCACACCCCGTACTTTAACATTTTTCATATTAAGTTCATGGAAAACCCATTTGAACAATTTGAATAAAATAATGGAACCCTCTCTAGCAGTTCCTAGAACATCAGAAATATCTTCCCTATCAAAATTGAAAACCCCCTTACCTACAACATCATCCTCCTGAGAGGAGCTTACCTTGTCCTTACTGGCAGAGACATCCTTACCCTTCCTAGTGGCAACTAGCATTTTGATTTTACAAATGGATTCCACAATCTCCTCAGCCATAGCCTTTCTTTTCTTCAGTTGATCCAAGTCCACAACCGGGGTATCCACAACATCTTTTCTACCTTCAACCACAACCTTTCCTTTCTTCTACATATCTAGGTTCACAACCGGGGATTCATCAGCACCCTATCCACCCATGATCATGAGGGGAGAGTTCCTCTCCAACACATGACTCGCAGACCTTAAAACTAGTTTCTTCTTACTTCCCACCTCCAGCTCCTTCTACTTTGTCACAGGGGGTGGCGATGATGCCTCACCATACAATCCATTCTTCTCCTTCATGCAAGTACTCAGAAAATTATCAGCCACCTTGTCACTACAAGTCTCATAACCCTTATTAGGGCTCGACACCCCTTTCTTAGACTTCCCCGTAGCAAGGGGTTGTGGAGCCACCTCCATGGAAGCAAGAGAGTCTGAGACATAGTCCACATCCTCCTCAAATTTTGACTCCTTTTCCAAGACAATTTTCCTCTTCTTCCCTTTTTTACTAACTGGCTCCTCTTTAGTGACTATCTCATACTCCTCCACCGACTTTAACTGCTTACCCTCAGGGGTAGCAATCTACTTAGCCACCTCAAAAGATTTAGCATACTCTAAAATTAAAAGGATTAGCCCCACATGCATAATTGGATTTTTGGGGTTTCTCTTATGGTCCTTGAGACCAAAATCCAATGACGCCAGTAGATAATAAGGAAGGGAAATTATTTTCTTGTGGTAGAAATGATTAAGCATAAGGAATTGGTAAGCATTTATCATAGAGAAGCATCCTTCCAAGGTAATCTCCCCACAACGCCTTGAGAGAGATCCTCTGGTAACCTCCACTCTTCGTCATCTTCAGGTCTTTAGCCTCATACCCTTTCAAAAAAATCTGCATGGTAGTCTATGATTCCTTCTTATCTCTAAAAAATTCCATTCCATTTGTAGGAAACCCAGTGATATTTGCTATAAAATATTCATTCACATTAAACTTTGTTCCACTCAACTTCAATACCTTGTTGTTCCAAGCTTTTACAAACAATGTCATTGTCTGTGGGTTGTTACCATGTAGTCTCTCTAAGTATGGAGTCAAGCCACCTTTCTCTAACACCTGCCAAACCTCTAGTTTCTTCAAGATAGCTTCACAAGAAAAGGGCTCCATGTGGTTCCTATCACCACCCATGTCTATAGAAATTGCAAAGTCAATAAGCTTGAGAGCTCTGAATGCAATGAGAAGAAACCTCGAGAAGGCGCTGCAAAGAATGCCCAAAATCTATGTGAAAACAAAATTAAGGCAGGAGAAAATAATTATCCTAGAGTTTTGTTCCCTACGGATATCAGCCATTATACCATTAGCTTGTTTCTAATTTGGCTTACCATCCCTCCACATAATCATTGGCCACATGAAGATAGTCATGCACACCGCAAGCCATAATAAATCATCAACCAATTTAAATTTTGAAATCATGATTAATACTTGTTATTTCCTCTATAGGGAGGGGGTCATTCAAACCCCATTCCCTAACACCTCTAACTCCAAGATTAGCGAAGACATCAACTAATCTATTGCCCTCTCTCAAAATATGAGAAATATAATATTCATAAAAAGATTTAAGAATATCAATAGAGTCCCTAATCAAAGATTCAATGGTCCATGAAGGAGCAACACAATTCTTCAAATTATTGATGATATTGAGAGAATCCCCCTCAAGCCATACTTTCTTATATCCTTTAACTTGTGCCAACTTTAGACCATGATAGGCTGCAGCCACAATATACATGAAGTTATTTCCCATTTTTTCTTGTTTTTCATTGATCCCTCTCCCACTATCTCTCCTATGTGTGAGGTTAGCTTAGTGAAAGATAATATAATCCTTGATAATCATGACAATCATGTTTATGCTTCTCCTAATACCTTGTCTAAAGTTGTCTTGGTGTTAGAATTTCCAATTATTGAGCACCATTGAGTATCTTGTTTGTTTCTTTCCCACCACCTCTCCTACTTGGGAGGATATTTTTGGAAAAGAGGAGTTAATCATTCATAAGCAAGAAAATCATATTTTTCCTTCTCTCGATACCTCCCCTACTTGTGACAAAGTTATCTTAAAAGACCCATTCATTGAACGTCATGAGAATCTTGTTTTGAAAGATATTATGTTGCAAGAGGATGATATCATTGATACATTTCTTTAAAATGATAGTAATATGGCTTGCTTAGATGAAGATGATAAGGTGACATTAGACCCCCCTGATAGAATATTATCAACAAGAATTCAAATCTACTAAGGTTATGAATGCACAATTGACCATTAGATATCCTTTGATTATTGAACTTTCAAAAACTCCTTTTGGACCTCCCAAGATTCCTCTAATCATTGGACCACCTAAGATTCATTTTTAACCTCCTAAGAGTCCTTTAATTATCAAACCTCCTAAATCGTTTCTCATTATAGGACCTCCTAAACCTTGATGACATATCTTAAACTTTGGAAGGAAACTCTCTAGTAACAATGTTATCATATCATAGCTCATAGTTATAACACTAGGAATAGCACACAACAAAGAAAAAATCCAACATCCGATCCTTTGCCTCAACCATACCTCCCACCCACACCTAATATCTAGCAATGTAGTGGCAAAGAATATGATCTTGTTGAACAACTTCGCGACACTCCTACTAAGATATCCTTGTGGGATTTGATTCAAGCATCAACTCTTTACAATGACATGCTTCAAAATGATTTACAAAAAGTTGTTATCCCTCCTAGATTGCAACCCAATGATGTAGCAGTTTTGATTAAGAATATGAATTCACCTAATTTGGACATTGTCTTTCATCAAAGTGAAATACCTCCATTAGAAATACAGAAACAAAATGATGATTTGATGATAGTGGGTAGCATTAACAAGTGTGGCATTAAGTGTACTCTTATTGATAATGGTTTGGCACTTAATGTTTGTAGTGTGAACCTCTTGGATAAAATTGGTGTGGATAAGACTAAAATTAAACTGGTTGAGTTATCTACCCATGGTTTTGATAATGTAGGAAAGCAATCACTTGGTGTGATAATATTACTTGTAAAATCTAGTAGGGTTACTTTGCAAATTCCTATCCATGTCATGCCCCATGATATTTCCTATAATCTTCTCTTGGGTAGACCATAGATTCATGAAATGAATGTGGTGTCTTCAACGTTACATCGTCTATTGAAATACACTTACAAAAAAGGGTCTATACGATAAAGGATGATCCTAAAATTGAGAGTTGTTTACAAACTAAAATAGGAATGGTGAATCCTCTTACAACATTAACACCAACTACAAAAGTGGAACCTTTGCAATTTGAGAATAAGTGTCTTTCACTCATGACAATATTTTTGGAAGATGATTGGGGATCGTTAGATTTCATACCTAAATTTGATGGGAAACCCAAGATTATACAATTAAAGTCAAGAAAGGAGAAAGAAGAAAAAATGGTATCTGCACAATCTATCACTAAGTCATCAAATCCATCTAATTCCATAACTCCTCGCAAGGAAGAGAACACAAATCACACATCCACATATGTTGAGAACGATCATAAAAATCCACCTTCTTTGAAAGATATGAAAGCACTTTATGGGAGAGGTTATGAGCTTTTGAAATAATTTGGCTATAATGGAAAAGGATGTGGTGTTATATAACAAGATATCTATGTCCCCATAGAGCCTAGCATGCAATAAAACATAAGAGGTCTTTGTTATTGTCCTTTAAAGGAAACGAAAGTATCAAAGAAACCTTCGCTTAATATCAATGCCATCACGCAAAATACTCCTAGGACAAACAAACATAATGGTCATGATATTGCTTCATCTTCAAACACATGTTTTAGTGATGATCAGGGTTCATTAGATTTAACACCCTCCTTTTTGGGAGAGTACAAAATATCACAATCTAAGCCTAACAAGTCTTGTGTATGTATGACATCTTGCAGTAAGAAAGAAACATCTCTTTCACAAAATCAAGGAATATCTTCTGCTATTGATCAAGAGAATACCTTGGCGAGGCTTCTCCAAGCCTGCTTGATATCTCTCCCTAAAAAAAATGAAATAAATTCTACAAAAAAAATTCATTTTTTGCATATCATTGTGTGCATGGTCATTCTACCAATGAATGTAAGGTCGTGAGTACTAAAATACAACATCTTAAGGATTATGGTGATCTTCCTTGTGTTGATGCACCTAATTCCTCTAATTAGCGGGTAAGTGCACCAAGATGGTTCCCAAAAAGGGGCTTAAGTGGCCACTTTTTTTCTGAAATAAGGAAATATTGAACTTGGACATGAAATTGAGGATAGTTACACTCAAAAAATTTAGATGGAATAAAAACAAGGATTGAAGTGCTCCGGGTCTACTTTCTAAACTACTAATTTATTTTGAAAATGGTTGAGATTAAGGGGTTCAAATGAGGGACGTACACAAATTGGTGTTGTTTTTGTCAGAAAAACATAACAAAGCAAATCTTGTACAACCCTAGCACGGTGAACTTTTTTGTAGTATTTTTAAAATCTCTACGGTCAAAAGTTAGCTAACAGAATCTAGTTGATCTGCACGATATTTCTAATAATTTTTTAATGAATATTTGATTTTTTACTAATTTTCTAAGTGGGTACTTCTTAAAAAGCAGAATTTTGGCCATGCTACCCCTCCAAATTTTGGAAAGTAATTGATTTAAAAAAAATAAAAATTGTAGAATGGATTCTAGTTTCTAAAAATGTAATTTATTTGAAATTTTGATGAATGGTTAATTTATAACGAAAAAAACACCAAGCACTACTTTTTGGCAAAAAAAAGACATACAAACAAAATAAATTATGGATGAAAGGCTTAACATTGTCAGAAAGTGAAAAAAATTACATAGTTGGATAGCTAAGAGAGAACCTAAAATTACCCATGTGTTTGATTTTGTCGATATTGACCCAGATGCAATCCTGACGATGAGCACAAACCTGATTATGTGAAAAAATTGTAGTAAAAACACATCTCTAGTCGTTGGGAATGCCCTCCAAGCCTTTGGGTTGGTATTCCAAGGCAAATACCAAAGCTAAGGCTCGGGGATTCCCAAAGAAAATATAACGCGAGTGTGTTATAACGCGAGCGTGTTATAATGCGCTCATGTTATGTCTTAGTTTTGACTTTTTTTTGCTTCTTCGAGATATATGTCAAGCAAGACATAACGTGAGCACGTTATAACGTGCTCGTGTTATGTTTTCCTTTATGTTAAATGCCACTCTATTGAATGTTTGTTGATATATTTGTATGTTTGTATGTACATGTATGTTGGTGTGTCATGTATGTATGTATGTATGCATGTATGTACAGTGCATGTATATTGTATGTATGCCTATATGTATGTAAGATTGTATCTACACATGTATTTATGTATGCTTGTATGGATGTAGGATTGTATGTACATGTGTATTATGCTTGTATATATTTATGTATGTCTTTAGAGGGAGGGAGAATTTTAAGAGAGAGAGAGAGAGAGAGAGTTTTCTAGGTAGGGTGGGATGGGGAGAGGGAGAGGGGGTGGAAGTGATAGTTTAAGAGAGAGGGGGTTGGAGAGAAGGGGTTGGAGTGAGGGGG
>VDFB02353493.1:422970523-423015009 GCA_007258455.2 Sequoia sempervirens
GAGAGTGGGAGAGGGGGTGTGAGAGAGTGGGAGAGAGTGGGAGAGGGTGGGAGAGAGTGGGAGAGGGTGGGAGAGAGGGTGGGAGAGAGTGGTAGAGAGTCAGAGAGAATGAGAGAGAGTGGGAGAGGGTGCAAGAGGGTGCGAGAGAGTGGGAGAGAGGGTGGGAGAGAGGGTGGGAGAGAGTGGGAGAGAGTGGGAGAGAGTGGAAGAGAGTATAGACAAAGAGAGAAAATAAATTGATAAAAAAAACCAACTTTATGATAATGTGAGTGCGTTTTGAAGAATTAGAGACATGACTATTCTAGGAAGAAATAACGTGCTCGCGTTATAACACTAGCTTGTTTTGGCTTGGTCTAAAAATGATAAAAAAATACAATATACCCGTGATCTCGGCCCACATTCTGAATATTCTCCTAGTTTTGCACGTGCTCCAACAAAAATTAGCTTTTTGATGGTTGAGTGAAGTGTCCATGCATGATTTTTAGATTCCACCACCTTTTTCATTATCTTTACACCACCTTTGCATGAAATAGCATAGTTTTCACATTGAAAGGCATATAATATCAATTCATGTTTGAATTCCAGTGATAACTGATATACAATTGAAGTTTGGAGGGGAACAAGCTTTTGAAAAAGTCAAATTGTTGAGGATTTTGAGGAAAGAAGAAGAAAAGGCTACATAATTGGGTAGAACTCCTCCATTTGAAACTCTGGTTTTTTAGGTATGTGAAGTCTTTGTACATTTTCTTTCATTCTATTATGGATTGCATTCATTTTTGTTGTTTTGCATATTCCATGTTGATCATTGTTTGTTTGTCATGTTACAACCTTAGGTTGTCAATGGACATTTTAAATTACACAATTGTATACACTTTCCAATTACATTTTTAAACCACATCTCTTTGAGGCATTTTGTTATTTAAAAATTGAATTACTTTGTGTATGCTTCCAAGGCTTTCATTGAGGTATTTTTTCAAACAATTATACAAAACAATTGATTGCCTTATCTATGCTACCAAAATTTCCATACATGTCTCTAAAAAAATGGAATATACTCCTAATGCAGTAGGGGGAGGCCTACAACACACAAACACAACTCCAATCTACAAACACAATTTTCAATTTACAATTTCATCAAGACCTCTTCATTCAACAAATTCACACTATTCCTTGTAGCATATCAAAGTCAATCAATCGAGTAAAATTCCAATCACAAAACCTTTCAACTCTCAACACAACACACATCAGGGACCCATTACAAAGCCTTTCAACATATCCAACAATCACCAATGCTTTTTTTGTACCAAATTGCACAAATTGGGTTTTCTACACTTTTAAGGGCCCAAATTAGTCCACTTTTACAAAGGGACCACCTTTAAAACTTGTCCAAATCTCCTGAAACCTTGGGGAAAAACTTTATATCTATCAAAACTTCAAATTACAGCATTAGATTGTAGAGATTCAATCATTTACCACCCAAACCATAAAACCCTCTCCCTAGGCTTAGAAACCCTAGGTTTTATTGAAAGTAGCACTTTCCAAACACTCCAAAACTTGAAAACTATTCAAACAAGCCTAAAATTCCTTGCTCGTGCTCAATCTAACATAAAATAACACTACCCAACTCAGAAACTCAATTTCACTCACCAAAACCTCATTTTTCTTAAGGAAAACTCAACATTTCCTCATTTGGTTTGACACCCAATTCAAGGATCATCCTCCATTAAAGTTTCTCATGGCCTTTTATAATGTTTCCCTCCTAAAAAAAACCACTTCAACTTCCAAAACTAACATTTGAAAGAGGTGACTGTTGGTCTCCCTCTTTAATAGACTTTTACAACCCTTCACTATTTGTTAATTTGACAACTTAGCACTTTTTGTACATTTTTAAAATTCTACTACCTAGACCCCTAAATACTATTGAAAAAATGACCAATTACATCACCACATGGTCTTATAGACCTTATGAAGACAAAATTCCTCCAAAACTATAATCTAGACCTTATGACCTTAAATGGATTAACAACTTTTAATGGTGCTCCTGCCCCAACTCCTCCCACATTGATAGCACCGATTTAAACTATTTTGGTTTTCATTTGTATTTCTAAATTACCTCATCAATAAAGCTACCTCATCACTAGTGCAGGAGCACCTACACCTTACCTTCACAACTGGAGCATTAGATGTGTCTAGGGAGGTTACAAAGTGGTTTTGTTGTTTATTTGCTTTAATGAGGTCTATAAAGACCATTTGGTGTCTCATTGATTCATTCTTGTAAACAAGGTTACATATGTGAAGCAATTGTCAATGATGACAAATAAGGGTCTAAGTAGGTTCAGGGTGATTTTTTTGTATTAGGTTATGTGTTAGGGTCCCATAAGGTCTAATTAGACCATCATGAGAGCTTTCAATGTATTTAAGTGTTTGGAAGGTCAAAAAGTACAAACATTGCAATGTATGGAGGTGTGTGTTAACAAGACATGTAAAGAGTGTAAACATGGCCTCCAATGGTCATTAGTGTTTTAAAAATAATTTTCAAGGTGGTTGGTCATTTGGATGAGATGAAGAAGCCTTTAAATGGCATGAAGACACCAAATGTAATATTGGTTATGAATTTTTGTGAAGAAAATACATTGAATTCTCAAAGTTAGCAGCAAATTTTCTGTGTTTTCTAACATTTCCAGACCTGTACGGTAACGTATAGCCTTTGTATTGTGAAAATATCTTTTGAATAATGTAATTGCATGTGTCTTCTATGTTTTACATCAGGTATGAAGGTTTAACAAGGAGTTTGAAGCATTCTATAGTCAATTTCCTGAGAACACCCAGGTATACCCTGTTTTGAGGGTTTGTGATCAAAACATGCTTTCAAGGGCCCTTACACCATCCGTCTCAACTATATCTATTGTAATGGGCCCTAGGAAGACTGGGTAGAATGTAGTACATTAGATTAGGGTGTTGGGGAAGAAATAAAGGAGTTAAGCATGTTGTTCTTGTGAGTTTTGTGTAGAAAATGCATGTAAATGAGGGGTTTAAACCTAGGGTTTGGTAGAATATATATGGAAAGTCATTATTTCTAAAATTTTAAGCATGTACAGGAATACTGGATAGTGTTCAAGTTGGTTTTGAGGTCTGGGAGGTTGTGGAAGTGTTACATTCAATAACCCATGAATAGTGCATAAAATAAGGGTTTTTAGGTTTGGTATGAAATAGGCCATACCAATGGAATCTAATTGTGCTTTTGGAGGTTTGAGGGCATAGAAATTTCTTCCCCAAGGTTTCAAGGTCATGCGGTAAGTTTAAAGACATGATGCTTTGTAATTTAGGCCTAATCAACCTAATTAGGTCAACGTAGAAGGGTTGATTCTGGGGAATTGGTCCAAAGGACTTGTATATGATCTTGAGATATGTGTTGCAACTCTGAAATGGGTGTCTAAAACCATAATTTTTTTTTCTATTGTTTTGGATAACATTTGAGTTAATGGCCAAAAACTAAGTTTGCACTACTACTAGGATTCAAGGGGTGAAAGTGTGAAATCATGCTTATGTTGGTTTTCAGAATTTGAGAATTGTTTAGATTGTTCAAATAAGTGATTTTAATATTGTTAGATGCCTCTTAAAGGTAGGTTGTTAGATTGATTTGGTTTGAGCCTCCTAGGTCTGCATCAATCACCTATGTTGTCTATTTATGAAGCCTTGAATGACATATATTTCATTTATTTTAATGGATACATTTTTGAGGAACTAATATTTGTGTCATTACCATGCTATAGGTAAAATTATCCACCATGCAAAAGAAACGAACAAGGAAGAAACTAACAGATGAAGAGCTCCAAACTTTCAAAGAAAAGGAGAGAGAACGGTTGAGGGCATATCGGGAAAAGAAGAATTTGGAAACGATTGACGAAAACAAGACAATTGAAGAGGAAACTCAACTGTCAAAAAGAGAACAAAAATTGGCAACACAAAGGGAATGAACGTGAAAGTGTCGTGCTAGGACAGATGCAGATACCGTAGTTGGAGACACACCCTCTACCGCAAGTGAATACGAAGGGACACCATTAACCACAAGTGAATTTGGAGGGACACCATCTACCGCAAGTGAATATGGTTGGACACCATCCACTGCATCTCAAGTTGAGAGTACATAATCACTCAGATTTGATGAAGAAGGTATGCCATCATCCCCATGTGAAGATCAAGGTATGTCTTCTACTCCATCATCGATCGAAGGTACGCAATCTAGCCCACCTCAATTAAATATTGATGAAATTTCTAATGTTGAGATGTATGTACCTAGGAGAACACCACCTAGAATTTTGAGTAGAAAGCCAAAGTTTTTGATTAATATTGATGAGGATATTTTGCAACACATGGAAGGTAAGATTAAAGAACACACTTGTAGAAGATATGCTGATAAGATCTGGCAAATCTTCTTTGAAAGGATAAATGAGACCACAAGATGTCAACTATTTGTTCAAATGATATAGGGTTTAAAGTACAAAAACATCATGAAGACTCTTGGGTTGAGAACATCGAATGCATCAAGTGAAAACACTATTGTGAAGAATCTAATGGATGCTTATGAGAGTGTGGGTAGGACCTTACACTCAAAGGATAGTAATGTCACCCAACATATCATTACATCGACTTTGGTAAGCTATCAAACAAAGAGAGCTTGTCTCATTAAAAAGACAAGTGAACAAATGGGAATTAGTAGAAAAGCTTTATCAAAAGTCATTCAAAGGTGGCAAAGAATTGAGGGCACCGATTCAAATGAATTATGGGCATTCTCGGGGAGACTACCACATAAAGATAAAAAAATTGTTGAAGCATTGAGAACACTAATTGAAGAGTATTGGAAGAATAATACAAGGCCATCTCTGAATCAAAGGGATGTCATAAGGAGAATCGGTAGTCAGAATCATGAGCCACATCCAAAGCATTTTTTGGATATGACTCAAACCCAATTTTTTCATAAATTTCAAAATGATTATCCTCAAATTAGTATTTCTCAAAGATTTTTTGAAATTCTTAAACCTTTTTATGTCAAGATAAATCACACACGCACTACTTGTTGCTATAGACTACATATTGAATTCTCTAACCATTATGATGTTTATCATTCTATATGTTTAGATTTGCATACTAATGATGTTTTGCAGGATTGTGGCATAGAAGCCCCACCAAAATTTTCAAGAGAGTTCTTATCAAAAAAATTATGTGAAATAGAGGATGGCCAAATATTCTACAAGACAACATGCTTGGATGGTTCATGTGAGTGTTGTGGTGGCTTGCAACAAATGCCAGTATGTCAACATATGGAAAGCACAGATAAGGTGGGATAGAAACTAGTAGAGTTCAGGAAGTATAAAACAGTGGCATATGCTACAAAATATGGGTCTCAAGAAAAAAGGTGTGATTTGGTTATTCAAATGATTCCAGTGTATCAGTTTATGTCCATGTTTCGTGAGAATATAGTGTATGAGTATGCAAGGCATACCCATAGAGCCTGATGGTTGGACATGCAATTCAAGCTATGCAAGGACACCTTTCCAGTTGGAAGCATAGTATCAGTGGTTGACTTTGTGGATAACTACACTCTATAGCCATAGTGTGAGGTGCAGTCAAAGTATTACAACTCCAAACAAGTTTCAATATTTGTGCACATAACATTCATTCATGCAGCTGATAGTATAGAGGACCAAAGGAAGGTATTGAGGGAGTATCACTTTTATATTAGTGATGATCACACACAGTGATTTGGCTCAGAGGGGCATAGCATACAGTCGGCATATAATATGGTTGGATAAATGTGCAGCACAGTTCAAGAACGCGTGCATGTTCTACTAGTTGTGCAGGATGCATCTCACTACAGGTATTCAGCATATGTGGAACTTTTGTGAGGTAGGGCATGGAAAGGAGGAGCATGATGGTGCATGAGCATGCATGAAAAGAGCATTAGCATGAGAAGAGTTAAAGTATAAAGACAATGCAAAGTTGACAGATGCAAGATCAATCATCAATTGGTGTAATGCTTCGATGGGTCCAGGTAATGAAGGTATGTCTTCAATTCGTAGATTTTTTTGGTTGATGCATGATACTAACATTGCACCATATGAGGATTTTTGTACACTAACAAGATTGAGTGAGCTACACTCTTTCCTTAGCTGAAATGCAGGTTCATGGAGTATTGATACATGTAAGATGGCATGCTTTTGTTCTTCATGCACAATGCAAGCCTGGAATGATTGTGAGTCAGGGGAGTGGGTTGATAAATGGTTGACAAGTTATCTTAGCCCCACTTCACACGCATCGCCCTCCGACAGTATTGGAACTAACATAGATGGAATCATCAGTCGACTTTGACCACATATCAGATCTAGTTCAACCAAGTAATATATCTACTTGCTTATTTTTTGAAATTCCATATTGCTATCTTACTTTGTATTGCATTCGTAATGTTGAGTAATTTCAAGAGATATGCCACACATATCAATGCAGGGCATGTTTATGCAGTTATTCAGATGAATACAACGAAGAGGGAATAGACTATTACTTGTGTTGTTGTGTTGAGGCCAAAAAGAAATTGCAAGCCCAAGTTATAGATGGAGAAAACATCGAATACCCTACATGCTTAGTTGTTTTTACTGGAACGTGGCTTAGAAGGCGCCCACATAAGAGTGTTAAACATTGGTTGTTTCAGGACTTTGACATGCATCATAAGATTCTTCATTACTCAAACCTTGTCATCGCATCCAATGTTTGTTTGACCAAATATGGGGTAGACCTTTGAACAAGACCTTATGGAAGGTTCGTGAGTCTAACCATGAGGCAATACTGGACACAATAAAGAGTAGACCAGACCTAGATGGTTCATTGGATTAATTTGTGAGTATATGCACAATGGTTCTTATTAATTTATACTTGTATCCATGTTAATTTTTTTGATGCCAATGCTATCATCTTATTTTACTTTGTGTATCTATAAGTAACCCGGTAAACATTGATTGGTGTCCCCTTGCAAAAAATGCATATTTATGAGCCATCCAAGAGAATCTTAGGAAAAAAAGCAATGCAACATCCCTATTTTGATGATCTTGAAAAATCTCAATTATGATTTTAAGCCATTACAAAAGTGTGTGCGAAGCTTGGTGAGGGAATTTCAAGGTATTCATTTGAAGTTAATCTTATCATGAGCACCTATGATGTAGACATTATAAGAGCATCTCGAATTTAAGATATTCTATTCATGAGAGGTATTGTGTGCAATAGGTATCTTGGAACTCCCAGTGAAGATGTATGACCAGGAGTGACTAAGTTGAGAGACTTCCATGCCTATTTGTAAGTTCCTTCCATCTATTTTCATTTCATTTCCATTTTGGATGAGTTGTTTCTTTTTATTCTTTTACTTTGCGTATTTGTAACTAAACTAGTAAAAATTGATTGGTCTCTCCTTGCAAAAAATGTTGATTTTTGAGCCATTGAAGAGAATCTCAACCAAGAAAAGTAATGCAACATCCTTATTTTGATGATCTTGACAAATCTCAATTCTGATTTGAAGCCATTATAAAAGAGTTTGTGAAGCTTTGCGAGGGAATCTCAAGTTACTCATTTGAAGCTAACCTCTAAATGAGAACCTATGATGTAGACATTATAAGAGAATCTCGAATGTATGAGTGACATTGTAAAATATCTGTGAGAATAGAATACCTAAGGCATTGTAATGATATTTACTGAAATATTGAAATTTGGTGTAGGGGCACCAAGGCTATTGAGCAAATTTGGTTCATGGAAGTCTTTTAAGTTAGTTTTGTGTTTTGAGTTTTGTCAATTGAATAAGGTCATATTAGATGGTCAATTGATTTATATAATGTAATAAGTCATGTTAGTTACAAAAAAAATAGTTAGGCATGATTGGAAAGATGTAGAATTAGTTGTAAAGGCTATTTAAAGCCTATTGAAGGCTCAAACACAATGTAATTTTGGTGCAGGAGCACCTAGTCTCCTAGTTGCAAAATTTCACTTTTTGAAGGTTGATAGGTGGTCAATGGATTAGATTAAGGTATTTTTTGTTTATTTATGCTAAATAAGGTCAATCAAGACCATTTAAGGTGTATTAGGGTGAGTTTTTGAGTCTTGGTGGTCAAATGTGCAAAAAAATGCATTCTTGCTACAAAATTGTCAATATTTGAATTTGTAGCCTTTTGAAGGAAAATATTTGAATTTGGTTGTAAATGTGCAAGAATGAGGTCTAAGATTTTGAGATACCATTTAGAGAGCTTGGTTTTCATGGAGTTCCCTTCAAAGCCTTCATTTTTATTGTTCCTATGGTAAACTGTTTGATAGAGTTGGTGGAATTACCTTTCTTAGTAATCACTATTAGTGAGATTGAGATTGTTAACCTTGAAAAAGTATGACTTGGGAAAAAGGAATTTGATATGGCTATTATTTTCAAAGACTTCAAGTGGGATGTACTCCACATTGATGCCATTCCTCAATCTTCACTTGATGGCATCAAGGAATGGCTAAACTCCATGGATATAAAGTATTATGAAAGAAAAATGAACTTGAATTGGTGGCCAATTTTGAAGAGTATTACTAATGATCCGGATAAATTTATTGAAGATGGTGGTTGGGAATTTTTGAATATGGAAGCTAGTGATTCTGATTCTGATAATTCAGAAGAGTCAAAACAAGGATATGAACCCTCTGATGTAGAAGAGGAATCAAAATCAGATTTCATGTAGCCACCATCAAGAGTGTTACAAGCCAACAAGATGGAGGGTATTCTTATATAAGGATAATTTTCAATGTTGCAAGTATCGGCTTTAATGCCAACTACAATGGCAACATTGAAATTCCCTAGCAGTATTTATGTTGAGGAAATTTCCTTTAGATGCAAGGATTCAAAGCACATCAACCATGTGGTACAAATGATTATATCCCAAAGATGATCTGTAGCAATGAAAGAGTCTAAAAAGGTAGAGAGAGTTACACTGGTGACTCAGGAGAAACTTCAGTTTTTTTAAAAAAGTCAATTAGGCTAGCAGACATGTGGATTAGGCCAGCATTTGGTGGAAGAGGAAGAAAGATGACTAGAACTCTAGAGGCCCACCATACTGGATTTCGGTATTCAACCATGAGAGTAGAAGAGAGATGATATCATGTATCAAAACATTAAGCATGCATTCTTCCAACCAGCAGAGAAGGAGATGATTACTTTGCTTCATTTTCATTTGCATAACCATATCACAGCGTGGGAACCAAGAAGACCAAGGATGTCTAGTTTTATGTGGAGGTAATGGATGTGGTCCAAACTTTAGGAGGGGCAAGAAGGTCAATGTATGATCCCGATGAAATTGAGGAAGAACAAAAAGAGAGGGAAAGGAAAAATAAAATCAATACAGAGTTTCAAGGATTTGTCAAGCGAGTAAGAGAGCTATGGGAGCAGCCTCATCTAAATTATTTTGAACTAGAGTTTGATATACCATTTAGAGAGCTTGGTTTTCATGGAGTTCCTTTCAAATCCTTTTCTTTTATTGTTCCTACGGTAAACTGTTTGGTAGAGTTGGTGGAATTACCTTTCTTAGTAATCGCTATTAGTGAGATTGAGATTGTTAACCTTGAGAGAGTAGGACTTGGGCAAAAGGAATTTGATATGGCTATTGTTTTCAAAGACTTCAAGTGGGATGTACTCCACATTAACGCCATTCCTCAATCTTCACTTGATGGCATCAAGGAATGGTTGAACTCCATGGATATAAAGTATTATGAAAGCATGTAATAACTGATGATACAGATGAACATGTTGATTGGGAATTTTTGGATATGGAAGCTAGTGATTCCAATTCTGATAATTCAGAAGAATCAAATCAAGGATATGAACCCTCTGATGTAGAAGAGGAATCAAAATCAGATTTCATGTAGCCGCCATCAAGAGTGTTACAAGCCAACAAGAAGGAGGGAATTCTTATATAAGGATAATTTTCAATGTTGGAGGTACCGGATTTAATGCCAACTACAATGGAAACATTGAAATTCCCTAGCAGTATTAGGGGTCTGGCAGATCTGGGAGATAGGATTTTCATTAAAACCCCAAGTATTTTGCTTGAAATTGAGGGTTTGGTGTATTAGGGGTCTAGAGGTCTTGGACCTAGAAAAAAATTATGGAATTGGAGGTTTTGACACATAACATACTATTGTTTGAGGAGTTTGAGTGAAGATATAGTGTTTAAAAGGTCCTCTCTTTGTACATAGGGCTAATTTAGTAGCCTTTGTGCAAGGTGGTCTATTGGATCTTAATGATGGTACAAAGAAACATGGTATGATCTCTTGGGAATTTGTCTTAGGGTTTATGTTAAAGCTTGATTGATGTTTGGTTGGCCATTGGATGACCTTCTCTAAAAGATAAGCCCATTTGATGAGATTTGGAGACTATAAGCCTATTGTTGTTAGTTGATTCAATTTGGGTGATTGTGATTTCAAGGTTGGTATCTTGTTGAGGTTTAATTAGTTGATGTTGAAAAGAGTTCCTCCACCTTGAATTGCATCAACAAGCCCTCTAACATAACAAACCCCAAAACCCTCTTCTTTCACAAGTTAGGCAAAGGTTTATTGAAAACCCACACTTGAAACCTTCCAAAAGCCAACCAAAGCCTAAAGCACCTTCAAAAAGGTCTACACAAGCTTAAAAGTTCAAGAGATATCGCTGCCCCCAAAGATTTCTTTAAACCCTAGCAGTAAACCACCATTTTCCACTCAAAAATGCACCATTTGACATCTAGGGAATCACCTAACAACCATCTATTCGCCTCCCTTGCACAAAAAAATTTGCACACATGTTTTATAACCATAAATAAGTCTTTCCATCAAGTTATAGAAGCATACAGTGGGTGAAAGGCTTAATATGACATTTTAATGCACTCAAAACCCTTAAAACAAGGTATACAAACCGACCCTCAGTAATTGGCTTCTAAAATGCAAAAAATCACTTGAAATCCAACCAAGCCAAAACTAAAATGGAGTTAAGTCTGCTTCCCACCAAATCCCATTAAAAAGATAGCACAATCACCTTGTATAGAACTGTACATTTCAAGGAAACATCAAATCCCAAAGTGCAAAAGGGTAGCAATCTTTGTCGGGGTATTACTCAGATACCATGGTGATTACGAAATCTCTTTCTAAACCTATAGGATCACGTTGGGTCCCTCTAAAATAAACTCTCTCAGTTTTTGTTATCTCGGAGTGGTTTTCCCGTGGTGTCCAGTTTTCAGTTGATGGAAAAAGTGTCAAATGCAAGCAGTGGAAAGTTGTAAAGTGGTGCAACTTTTGTTTTGCAACTTGTGTGACCAAACAGACTATTCCAACGCATTTGAATAGGTATGTTTACACTAGGAATGGTCTTCTTTCACACCCAAACATGCAAAATCACTTCGAGCTACGTTCAACCGGATCGATCCCTTAAGGGTCCAAAGTGCAAAATGGATACAAACTTCAACATGTTGTTACTCGGATACCGTGATGCTTAGAAACTTCTCGTCTGATCCTATGGGATTCCGCTGGGATCTTCTATAATAACCTCTCAGTTTTTGTTATCTCAGAGTGGTTTTTCTGTGGTGTCCAGTTTTTAGTTGATGGAAAAAGTGTCAAATGCAAGCAGTGGAAAGTTACAAAGTGGTGCAACTTTCGTTATGCAACTCATGTGACCAAACAGACTATTCCAACGAGTTTGAATAGGTATTTTTATGCTAGGCACAGTCCTCTTTCACATCCAAACACTCGGAATCGCTCTGAGCTACATTCAACCAGATCGATCCCTTAAGGCCAAAGTGCAAAATGGCTGCAAACTTCAACATGTTGTTACTCGGATACTGTGATGCTTAAAAAATTCTCATTTGATCCTATGGATCACATTGGGGCCCTCTACAATAACCTCTCTCAGTTTTTGTTAGCTTAGAGTGGTTTTCTTGTGGTGTCTAGTTTTCAGTTGATGGAAAAAGTGTCAAATGCAAGTAGTGGAAAGTTGCAAAGTGGTGCAACTTTCATTTTGCAACTCGTGTGACCAAATGGATTGTTCCAATGCATTTGAATAGGTATGTTTACGCTAGGAATGGTCCTCTTTCACACCCAAACACGTGGAATCGCTCTGAGCTACGTTCAACCGGATCGATCCCTTAAGGGTCCAAAGTGCAAAATGACTGCAAACTTTAGCATGTCGTTACTAAGATATTGTGATGCTTAGAAACTTCTCGTCTAATCCTATGGGATTGTGTTGGGCCCCTCTACAATAACCTCTCTCAATTTTTGTTATCTTGGAGTGGTTTTCCTGTGGTGTCTAGTTTTTAGTTGATGAAAAAGTGTCAAATGCAAGTAGTGGAAAGTTGCAAAGTGGTTCAACTTTCACTTTGTAACTCGTGTGACCAAACAAACTGTTCTAACGCGTCCAAATAGGTATTTTTATGCTAGAAATGGTCCTCTTTCACACCCAAACACTTGAAATCGCTCTGAGCTACATTCAACCAGATCGATCCCTTAAGGGTCCAAAGTGCAAAATGGCTACAAACTTCAACATGTTTTTACTCGGATACCGTGACACTTAGAAACTTCTTGTCTAGTCCTATGGGATCGTGTTGGGCCCCTCTACAATAACCTCTCTAATTTTTTGTTATCTCAGAGTGGTTTTCCTGTAGTGTCCAATTTTTAGTTGATGGAAAAAGTGTCAAATGCAAGTAGTGGAAAGTTGCAAAGTGGTTCAACTTTCGTTCTACAACTCATGTGACCAAAAATACTGTTCCAACATTTCTGAATAGATATTTTTACGCTAGGCATGGTCCTCTTTCACACCCAAACATGCAGAATCACTCCAAGCTATGTTCAACCGGATCAATCCCTTAAGGGTCCAAAGTGCAAAATGGCTGCAAACTTCAGCGTGTTGTTACTCAGATACCGCGATGTTTAGAAACTTCTCGTCTAATCCTATGGGATTGTGTTGGCCCCCTATACAATAACCTCTCTCGATTTTTTTTTAATCTCAGAGTGGTTTTCCTGTGGTGTCCAGTTTTCAGTTGATGAAAAAAGTGTCAAATGCAAGTAGTGGAAAGCTGCAAAGTGGTGCAACTTTCGTTCTACAACTCGTGTGACCAAAGGGACTGTTCCAACACGTCTGAATAGGTATGTTTATGCTATGAATGGTCCTCTTTCGCACCCAAACACATGGAATTTCTCTAAGCTACGTTCAAACAAATCGATCCCTTAAGGGTTCAAGTGTAATATGTTGAAAAAGGCCATTCCACCTATTGTTTACGTTGTGTCTCGGTGATATGGGCCTGATGTAAGTAGGATAGGGATTAGGAATAAGAAAATAGCATTGGTAAAGGCATTGGAAGAGATTACTAATGTTGCCCCTATTGAAAATTCAGAATTGAGGCCCCTTAAAAGCAAGGCTAGAAGAGGTGAAAAGAAGAAATTGCTTAAAAATAAGTTTGAATAGGTTGGAAATAGGGCGAGGTTGTGGAGTTTGATGTGTTCAAAAGGTCTGCAAGGACAAGGGAGGTCAAAAGTATGTTTGGCATGATGCCCTAGTTGGGAAAATAGGGGTTTTGAATGAAAAAGAGAGGTTTGAGGAAGTAAAAGTGGGTAAAGTCAAGGGGCAGCATAATTTGGTGGTCAATTAAGTTTGTGCAGGTAGAATGAAGAGTGTTGGAACAAGTTTTGAGGTTCACGTTCAGGTTTGGGGGTTCGGTTCGCCGGTTCGGCCAAATTTTTTTGGAGGTTCGGTTCAGTTCGTTTTAGGTTCTTTGGTATAAAAAACATGTAAAAACAATATATATATATATATATGCAACCTAGAAGCATGAATTAGGATTAGAATATCACATAACATAATATAAACAACAAAACCACCATAAACTTGAATTTCATTTAAAACATGCATGATAAATATTCATTGTTGAAACTTGAATTGTGGTAGCTTGATATACAGAGTTTATTGATGCTAGGGTTCAATTTGTATGATTTTGAAAAAAGAAGCCAATTGAGTAGAGTTATTAGTGTTCTTCATGAATCATAAGAATCTGTTTAGTACACTAGCCATTTTGATGTCTTCTTGCAATCTCAAACATTATTATGTATCATTGTTACATTGGTCTTGAGATTGGTAGCTTAATATAGCTCCACAATACAAAATTTGGTTTACTTGTGCAGTGTAACAATGGCATGGGCAGTTTTTTCTTTCAAAGAACCAAAGGGTGACTGCACAATTGAAGTGTATAAACACATATATTTTTGTAATATCAAGGATACTTTTTGAAACTTCCATGCATTACTAATCTAAAAGGAAAAGTCTTTTGCCTAATCTATATGCATCCATGCTTTTGACATTGTAAAAAAGAGAAAAACTTCCTAAATGAAGCAAAGGCATGGCCAAGCAGTTCTAACTCTTCGCATAAGAGAAGAGAGATGTTGGAGAGTACATCAATTCAGTGAGAAAAAAAGTGTAATTTGTTTTAGTTTGTAGTATTCCTCTGTTTCTCTACAGATGTGTGATAAATTCTTAGTTCAATGATGCAAAACAATTTTTGAAAAAGAGAGTTGTGTCACAATCCGCTTTCAATCGAGCAAGAAAAAATGAAAGCTCAACCTCTTGGAATGAAAATTCTTGTTTGCAAAAAAATGAATAAGAATGAGGTAGTTAAGGTGTTTGAAGTGATTTACAGGTCACTTTTAGGGTTCCCTTGGGTGTGGGTCAAATTAAAACTCCATAAAACATTAAAACAATGTTCAAAAAACACTTTTTTGGATGCCTAGGCACGCAGGTTCTGTCTTGGTTCACCTGGGTTCTGTCTGGGTTCTGCACAGGTTCTCTTGGGTTTTACCTAGGCAAACCAAACCCAAAAATGAAGGACCCTGGTCAAACCCACAGGCGAACCAAACCAGGACCTGCACCACCTGAGCGAACCAGGACCAGAACCAGAGCTAAAATAGAACCTGGTAACATAGATAATGTGTCAAGAAGTTGACTACTTCATCTACTCTAAATATTATGTTTTGCAAGTGTTGTGAAGATTATGTATCCTTTGCTTAATTGAGTTGTTCCAATCAAAGGATTAAATATATTGGAATCTTTTTATGAATCATTTCATGGAATACTAATTGAAAACGTGTTTTTGCTTTTAGATAAAGTTGTTTACCATCAATCAATTAATTTATTCAAGACAAACCATGAAGGACAACAATGATGAATGCTAGGGCTAACCAATTAATAAGTATACACATGAATAAGTCAAGCATGTACATGTGAATAAGGGAAGCACAAGTAGTCACAAACATGTATGCCTTGAAATATACACACAAATACATAGTATACACAACTTAATACAAAGTATATGCACGAATACAAGGTATACACATGAAAACGCATAAGTCGCAAAGTATACATTGGAACACACGTAAGTCACAAAGTATACATGTAAGTTGTAAAGTATACACTTGAATACACGTAACTCATATCTATTGAACCATGAATTTATAACATGCAAATATGGACACCATCGATAAAAAATATTTGTATTAACCAAATAGCCATGTATGCATACATCAATATATGTCGATATAAGTATAAAATATAGGTACAAAATAGCCATATAGGATTACGAGAATGCCATATAGGCATACAATGTCAAATATATCCAATACAAAATATGTACAAAACTGCCATGTAGGCATACAACAAAGGGCTCTGGAATCAAAATTCATTGCTCTTCAGGCTCTCGAAATAAACTCTTTCCCTTTGCTTGTCGATGGTGATAGGTTTGTCACTCATTTGTGCTACACTCGAGTGCTCCTGCTACTCCTCCTAGTACTGTTAAGTTATTGGTGAAGTTTTAACTATTACAATAAGAAGTAAAGACATTAATATATAGAAATTACATTATAAAAAATGATATATTTAACAAAATAATCAGTTATGGCCATCTCACGATCACTCTCCACAAGGGAAATATCCGCACGTCGATGCTAAGGCATGCTCAAGCCCTATATAAACCATCCAAATAGAAATTAAACTACAAATCAATAATGGTTTGATTTTTCACTAGAACTAACATCTATAACAACGAATGTAAATTAAAATTCAGTAATTTGCCTCATACCTCCCCTGTCAAATCCATCGAGGATTGTATAGCGGATGAAACACTGATATCCATTGCCCTCGTAACATTTGGAGGTGTTTCTGCCTCCAACATCTGAAAATAAAACAACAAATTATTCAATCACAAAAATTTACAATAGCAATCCAAGTCATGACTTATAATGTATGAGATCTAATGAACAAAATTTTGAGTACTTATTAAACTATCTATTTTTTATTATCATGCTTATTGGTGCAAGAGCACCTAAATTGTGTAATTGCAAAATGCACTATATGAGGGTTGGTCTAGGAGTTAGTGGTAGAAAGAGTCATTTTGTGTTAAATGAGGTCCATCAGACCATTCATGATGTAATAAGGTTCATATGAACCATTTAATGTAGTTTGAGTCTTTGGAAGTCTAAGTTGAAAATATAAAGTTGTCATTAGTAAAGGATGCATAATTAGCAATGTAAAGGGTTAAAATCCTTTAAAGAAAGGTGGTTAGGTGGTTATAGGAATTGGAGGAGGTTATTGAGGATATATTTAGTGATTCCATTTTTGTAAACACAGATTTGAAGATTTTGAATGAAGAAATTTAGTTTTGCATTGAAATTACACGTTTCTCCTTGCATTTCCTAAACTTTGTTGGCTAGGACAGTCAATACAACTTCAAATTTTGGTTGAAGGTTGACATGAAATGTTAGGGAATTGAGTCTAATTTCAATTTTTTTAGGTTTGATTGAAAATGATTAAGTATGGCATGAGTTATCTCTTATTTTCTGAAACTACTCTATTTTGGTGCAAATTGGTGGTTTGAGAGTATAAAAATGAGTTTTTTAGGGAATTCCACCTACTGTAGCCATTGTGACTTTTTGGAATGAACCCATTTGATGTATTATAGGCTTTCAAATGCTATTGAGGACTGAAGGAGTGTGTATGTGGGTTTTGGGTGTTACCCTAGGTTGAGTTTGAGTGATTTACCTTATGAAAGTGAGTAACTAAAGGGTGGTTTTTGAGTTTTGTGGAGGGAATGACCTATGTAATGAATTTTTAAGATTTTGCAGGTGTAATTAAGAGTGTTTGAATAGGTGGAAAATTTTGAGGAGGCCTGGAGGTATGATTTGCAATAAACCCTCCTTTTGAGGGCCTAAAACCAAGGGTTTTATAGTTTTCTATATTAAAAGAGTTATCTCTAGAAACTAATGGTGGATTTAGTGGTTTTTGGGAATTTAAATTTCTTCCCCAAGGTTTTTGAGGGTTTGGTGGAGTTTAGAGGGTACTCTCTTTGTAAAAGTGGGCTAACCCACTAACCTTTTTCATGGTAGGTGTATTGGATCTATGATCTGGTCCAAAAGAGTTAATATTGGCTTTCATGTATGTTATATAACTTGAAAAATGGTATCTTAATTATCTCTGATTCTTTTAGGTGTTTTGGGAAAAAATGGTGAAAAAGCCCTAAAACCAGGTAGCCACTATTACTAGGGAAAGCTTGCTTGAAAGGTAAAATCTGATGAGATCCTTTGAATTTGCTTTGGAGACTGATTGATATCCACTTGATTGTCTTTTGAATTGTTTTTCAAGTTCTTTTAATCTTGTTAGATGCCTTTTAAAGGCGGGTTGACATTTTGAGTGGTTTTGAGTCCTCTAACTCTACATCAAAGTGGTATCAAGGTGAGGAAGTAGATCTCTTGAAGATTGAAGGAGAAGCATTAGAAGGTGACAAGACATTATGGCCATCAAAAGGTTGGATGAGAAAGAGGAACATATGAGGAATGCCATTTTCCAGACTAGATACAAATGTAGAAGCAAGGTATGTAGAGTGATGATTGATTCAGGTTCATTGGATAATGTAGTTTCAAAAGAAATGGTTGAAAAGATACATTTCAAAAGAATATTCCATGAATCACCTTACAAGGCATATTGGGTAAATGATAGTCAACATTTTGTGGTTAGAGAGCAAGAATTTGTATATTTTTAGATTGGTCCTTACAAAGATGTTGTACTATGTGATATTATGCCTATAAGAGATTGTCATATTATACTAGGTAGAGCTTGGCAATTTGATAGGTTTTTTATACATGATGGAAGACTTAATGTGTATGAAATTGAAAAAGATGGGAAAAAGTGTACCTTGAATTGTTTGCAGGATGATTGGGAACAAAAAAAGATAGGCATGTGTGGAAAAAGGGATTTTCTAGAACAAAAGGAATAAAGGGACAAGGAAGAAATAGAGGGGCATAGCATAGATACCATAGAGAGATCAAAACACCAGAAAGAAGCATTGAGGAAAATAGAGTAGCTTGAAGACACAAGGAAAACAAAGAAGGTGAAAGTCAGAGGTGCAAAGAACTTGAAGGCATGGGATCAAGATGGAGAATTTGATAAAGACAAAGATAGAGTTGTAGCCACCATATGTGAAAATATTACTGAGACAGTAAGAGTAGGGGAAGATTCAAAGTTAAAGTGTGTAAAGGATGATGAGAAAGAAAGAAGAAAGAGTGAAATGACCTTGAGAGGGAAAGGTAAGCTTGAAGGTTGTGTCAAAGGTAAGATACAGGTAGAAGTTTGTTTATTAAAGGCTAATGGAGTTCTAGGGTAGACACCCATGAAGAATACAGTGGTACATAAAGTTGGGATAGAGTCTTGTAAGAAGAAGATGCTTGGGACATAGGTGCTAAGAAGAGAAGATGAGATCATGAAGAATGAAGGTGAGTTATTTTAACAAAAGCAACTTTGGCATAATGGAGCCACAAGGGAAGAAGAGTGTTGTCCACTGTTTGGGAAAAAGCACAAGATGCAACAAAAGGTTGAAGGTGAGGATGGAAGACCTAAGGACAAAGAGGTCTTGAAAACTAAGAAAATGAAGGAGGAGGAAGTGTGTAAAAAGGAAAATGATGAGAGGGGTGAAAGAAGTCATGAAAGGTTTTAAGATGATGAGAGGATCATCATTGGGGAAGTGATGTGTCTCTTAAGGGAAGATGCAAGTGATAGGAAGGCAAAGATTATAGATACAGTGAGTTATGAGGCAAAAGGTGCATAGACAATTGAGACAACAAGTCTGATGCAAGTGAAGAAGAGCAAGTTGGTTAAAGTAAATCAATGTGAGAGCATAATAATTAGAGGGGATGAAGGAAAAATGGATTATGTTCTTGAAATTGATAGGACCAAGGTCCTTGGAATGGAATCTTAGAGGTCTGAGGTAAACAATCAAGAAGGTGATGAGTCTGAGAATACAGTACAGGCCATGAAGGTAGTGATGGTAGAAGCTAAGGGTCTGATACAAGACCTGAGAGTAGATGATGAACAAGCTATGAAAGCCAAGGAAAAGACAGTAAGCCATGAAGCATGGTAGGAAATAGTGGAAGAGTTTGGAGAGTGAGAAAAAGTGTATAGAATTTGAGCAAAGGTTGGAGTGTGTAGTCACCATGAGAGGTGAAGGAAAGATGGTAAAGGTTTTGTAGAGGGTTTCAATAAGGACATAGAATAAGACTAAGAATTTTACAGTGCTAGGCTAGGGAATGGCTAAGAGAATACAATATGTGTGGTCTCCAAATGAGATGGAGAAGAGAGGAAAGTATGAGATTGGGACAGTGAGTTGTCCTTGTTTGCTAAGTTTAGTAATAAGGTAGTTGTATACTATTGAGACAAGGGATCCAAGCATAGTGAATCTGAGTATAGATGTGAAGTGGAAGGATAAGAGGCTGAGAGTGAAGGGAATCATTGGTTATCTCCCTGATTTGTTCATTCTTTTGACAGTGGTCAAACCAAGGGTTAAAATGAAAGTGGAAGAAAAAATGCAGGTTATGTTGCAGACAGTGGAATTGAAGGGAAAAACTACATGTATAATTGGCAAAGGCTCATGGAAGAGCATGAACGAGAGATACTAATGCATGGTTGTTTAGTTTTGTATATTGAATTTTTGTTTGCAAGTGTTAATGAAGACAAAAGGCATCAAGAAGATCTATTTGAGGAAGATCAAGCATGGCAAGACCAAGACAAAGCAAAGCATGAAGGGTACAAAGTGCCTTGGAGGAAGATTTCCATGCAAGGGACTTGAAGCAGGTTTGAAGGGATTGTAAAGAAGGTTGGAGCAGACCTATGGAGTGATTTATGGGGTATAAATCTTTTGTACCCAGGGAGTATGGTGCAGGAGCACCTAAATCATGTAATTGCAAAATACACTATATGAGGGTTGATCTAGGAGTTAGTGGTAGAAAGAGTACTATTATGGTTTCATAGATTTTTTCCAAGCATCCATAGTTTGTCGTGTAAGTGCACCTTTGCAAGCACATGCCTCCATGTGAAGTATTGCATCACTGCTTATGTTAACTTTCTAAACAATTATATTGTAGTTGAAATTTTGTCATCTATTAACATTTAGTTATTAGTTATGGAATGTGAAGTAATGCTTTGAGTTTGAATGATGTGTAATGCAATGTAACCAACAATATGAATATAACTACATAAATTATTAAGTACAATTCATTAGTTAAACTCTTTATTCTATTACCTATGTGTAGGTTTGAGTAAATCCACTGGAACTGGGAGGTGATCCCTTGAAACCTCCAATATTATCCTGTTCAACATCCAAAATCACATATTAAAATACCATTCATAAAACAATTCTATTAACATGTAATAAATTTATAATTGTTTACTAGTTACATACCCCACCGATAGGTGTACTATAGAAAAAAGTAGGTGGAGGGCTGGTGTATCCAATCTCAACATTGTGACCCTGCAATTTTATTAAAATCATAAAACTAAATTAGTTAATCTTGCATTTCAAATCAAAATTTAATAAATTAAATTCAATGAACATGCTAACTTTTACCTGAGTATCAATGCCATACACATCATGCAAAATGTCAATTTCCCTCTCCATCTCTATAGCCACATATAGATCTTATGTAGCAGCCTCCTGAGTGTCGGTGGGGTCATATGAACAAGTCACCCTGCAAGATTGAAACACATGGCTTTGAAGGCCACCACTCGAAGACTCCCCTGGATGGCACTGTAGAATAGGGCTAGTATGATGGATGACACTCTGGGTCAAAGAGTTGATCGCCTGAAATGTCTCTATTTCAGCACTCTCCTAAGCAAGGGGTAGGCATAACAACATGCTCACGAGGCAGCCTAGCAAGATCTCGTCTCCCTTTCCGCGTAGGATCCAGCTATGCACCGGGCCTATCCTGAGCCGACCTCCCACCTCTCCCCTGGAAGCCCCTCATATCAAAATAATTTTGGTTTTTTTTCAATATGAACTCACTATATAGTTTCCTAAGAAAATACTAGGGGACTTCACAATTGTTGCACGGTTGGTCATCAAAGACCATGTACCACCTATCATAAAAATGGTTCCTAATCTCTTGGTGGTGGCACCAATGAATAGGAAACCTCTTCGCATTGAGGCTAAGATTTTGATTTGTGTGTCCAAGTCAGTGAATAATGAGCACAAATCACCTTTTGTAATTTTTAAATCCTTTACTTGTTTATATGATGATTTATCCGCATAATATGCCCTAGCCGCCTACCTCCTATCTTGCCATCTAGTTATTTGTTTGCTAATTGAATCTACATTTTTTAACATATCTTTCAATGAATTTGCTAGGGTCATTCTTTTTGTGGTTGAACCATTTGGATCAATCAACCTACTAATAAAATCCTCAATTTTTTTTTTGTTGTTCTCAATTTCACTCATTAAATTTTGTTGAGTGCTAGGAGGGTGTTGAGTGATTGGTGGAGGAGGTTGTTGTTGAGGTTGATTTTCTTGTTGAGGATTTTTTTCTTGAGGATTTGGTTGCTCTTCTTGTTGAAGATTTTGAGGGTTTGCAGGTTCATTTGCATCTCCTACAAATTCAAAAAAAAATATATCAAATATAACCTAAAACTAACAAAATCAACCTAAAACAAAGAAATTCAAAACAAACAAAAAACAATACTTACCTCTCCCACCTCTTCGTCATCGTGGCACCATCCTTGCAAAGAAATAGCAAATGTTGTTGAATATTTTTGCACAATACCTCCTCCTATAACGCGAGCGCGAAAGTTGGGGGTTTTGGTCGCGAGAAGAACAAAAAAATAGTCGAAATGAAAATGAATGACTTTCACTTTTTTTTTTGCTTTTAACATGCAATAACGCGAGCTTGTTATAACATGCTTGCACTATGAGTTCTCAAAAAGAATTTAAAAAGTGGCCACAAAATTGCTACCCAACTTCATGCACCTGCCCTACTAGCAATTATTTTCATCCTATCATGTTGTTCATCACTATGTGGCATTGGTAGCTTTATGTTCTATGCTCATTTTCATCCATGGTGGTACAATCCTAAGTGCAACCATATTTTTCATGACAGCAACATGATATTCATTGGTAAGGTTGTCCTTGTCTCTATGCTTGGGGAAAGGATAACTAGTTTTTGGAGGCACATATTTTTTTCAAGGATCCCCTCTTCCCCTCTTTCTCCTTATAATACCAATATAGCAAGTATGTTGACATTTCAAGGGGGGCCATATAGTCCCCCGCTCATTGTTTGCATGTTCCCTTCTTAGTGATGATAGCATACATTCCATAGGAAGTGTGACCTTCTTATTCAAAGTGTGGCTTTCTTGATCTATGTAACATGTCTTCTTTGTGGTGATATTATTCTTGATGTTCTACAAGAGTGTGACCTTTCTTGGCATATGACTTTCTCCTTGGTGGTAATGCTACGACTAGCGTTCCCTAAGGTATGATCTTTTGTTCCTCGACTAGTCATCTCTTGGTGGTAATATCAAGTGTGATGTTCCCTAAGGTGACACCTTTCATGTATTAAGAAAAGCCCCTTTGTTTTTTTTAACCTTATCTTGATGTCACTTTTTCACCTCCTAAGGTGATTTTCATTTCAGTTTGACATTTTGCTTCACTTTTTTCACAGGAGTTAAAACTAGTGTAGCATTGGCATATCACATTGATCTTTTGTGGCACCTTATTGAAGTTATCAAGGAGTATAAATTTTGGTATGGTTTATGTATGGGTACACATTTTTGTGATTACTTTTCCCATCTGCCATCTTTTTATGAGTACACACATTGTATACCTAGTGTGTGTCTCTAATCTTTTTGTATATGGGGCTCACCTAGTGTATATCAAACAACACTAGCCCTTGTGAGTGTATTTTATGGATGTGGCATAATGAAACTTGCTAGTCCATCCTTTTTTTCCTTTTTCCATTGGCTTTGACATTGTATGCATGTGTATCTTGTCTTACTGCACATATCTTACATGCATGTGTGTCCCTTTGTGCTTATGTTGGTTTTCCATGGGATCTCAAATCTTGGGGGCTTGGCCATCTCCCTTGATCTTTGTTATCTTGTCTCATCAAAATTTATGCGTTTAGACCCCTCTTGACACATATTTTCCTACTTTAGTGTGAGTCTAAGTGTAATTTCATACTCTCACTAAAGTGGGGGCTGAATGTAGTGTATAAAATTGTATACCTTTACAATTTCACACTATGTTTGGGTCCCTTAATTTATTGGACTTAATTAAAGCTTCTAATTTTCCAAATTATGCATTCCAAAGCCTTATTTTTCTCATTTTCTGAAAGGAGCACCGACATTAAATAAATGTAATTAATAATTAAATCACCATGGAATATGTGTGTCTTGGACTTACAAGTTAGGAACTATTCACCCATGGGCGAATGGGCCCCATTTAAGTGCCAAGACCCATTTTTAAATATGTTTTTGGTGGGATTTAATGATTCAAATTCAATTGCAATTGTTGGCTTTTGGAATCTAATTTTTGGGAAATTAGATAAATACCTATAAATGCATATTCCTTTTTATCATTTGAATTCTAAGTGACATTAGGAAGCAATCCTATTGAGAAAATATTATTTTTGGGAGCATTCAAGAGTAGATTTATTAGTCATTTGTTGTAGCAATCAAGATCCTAACATCATATTCAATTTTATGTGTGTTCATGTCATCTTGTGAAGGCTAATATGCATTGTTGATCCTAAAGCATCCAAACATTTCAAGTATCCAAATCAATCAAGCAAATCAAGATCAAGCTCCTTGGAGAGATGTGTTTGACTTCAATCCTCTAAGGGGAGCCATTGAAGGGTGCTGAGTTGTAGAAAGCAAGTGTCCATTCATCACTTCCTTCTCCTTTTTCATTATCTTTCTATCAAGGTTTAATTACCAAACTTGGGGTTTGACCAAGGCAAACCCCCATACAAATAAAATATTTTTTCCTCTTTGTGTATGTGCAGATTACATGTTGATGAAGAATTGAAGAGATCTTGAAGAATAAATTTTTCATTGTTACACAAGTTCTTATCATTGTTGTCAAGCCATGAAAACTAAGTTGTAGAATTTATTTTTGACTCTCTGACAGTGGGACCTATGTTAAAAAGAACCTCGGATCTTGTACCAGAGGACCCAAAAATTTGGCTTGTACCCCTGTACCAAAACTCATTCACCCATGGGTGAATGAGTCCTTATAGGAACCTCAAAACTAGTTTTCTAAGCAAGTTTAGTGTCCTCTGCACTTCCCACATCCACTTGCAAACTGTTATTTATATCTATCAACTTTTGGGATCTTGCACTTTTAATATTAGGGCATATAAGATTATTAGTTTAATAATTCCAAAATATTCCAAATCCACTTCCGCCCCCCAATAGATGGAGATCTAGGTCTGATTGGCTCACCTTCAGGGCTGCAAGTCAATTATTTCACCTTGTGATCTACATCTCAATGAAAGTTAGGAAATGGCACCATTGAATCCTAGGTTCTTTGCATTAAGGGCCTAGGTTCACCTTTTTCTACATTTTAGTAAGATGAAAACATAATAATGTGCCCCTTTTATTTTATATTTTTAGAATTCAAAATGAAAAGAATTCACAAGAAGCCAATAATTTCATATCTTAAAACTCATCGAATATACACTCTCACTTAAAATTACTCAAAACATTGGGCTTGTAGAACTTTCTAATCTTTTAAGTATTCTTAAATATGTTTATATTTTTATTTAACTTAAAATTTTAAATAGTTCAACCTTTTTCAAACCATAATATTAAGAAAAAATGCCTCAAAAAATTACAAAGTTAATTATAAAATTGATTGTTAAATAACTTCACATTTTTTCATTATCTTTATTGTTTAATTTTAAATTTTATGATTTTTTTGAGTGGGATAGGATCCTTATTTGGAAGATGTACTAATCATAGAAGTAGGTTTGTAATGATGTTTTAATCCTTTCATAATAATATCTTTAGTGGGTGGAATAGTTTAAACTGAATGTGTTGTATTAGAGGATTACTTGTGCTTCAAAAACCTTACTTCTAGAAGAGTTTCCATATACAATTTAATATAAGGGACATAACATCCTTAAATAATGTAGTTTCTTATTAAAGAATAGAGGTGAAGTTTGTATAAAATAATTCCTTTCTATATTTGATCATATACTTATTGAATTGAGATGGATTTATTTATTTTATTCTTAATTGGCAATTACTACTTGAAAGAGTTCACCTAGTATCATAAAGATTACAAATAAATATCAAAAAATGGAGTGATAATTTCTCCAAATATTATAATGTAAAGATGAGCATCCACCTTTAATGAAGGTGAATATTTTTTCTACTCTATCTAATGTAGATCAACAACCAAGAATCCTATTGGATTGTCAACTTTTGCAGCTTCTAAACTCAACAACAAGAAATTAAATCTTTAAATAATAAAATGAAATGTTGGAGGACTCAAATTCAATCCACCAGCATTGGATTTGACAACAAAAATCAGGAACAATGAGAATATTTTACAATTAATCCTCCAAGTTACAATCATAGCTACAAAAGAAATATTTATCATTCTAAAACAATGGCTACAAGCAAGAACTCTCCAAAACAAATCCAAAAAGCTTCAAATCAGTATTTAACATCAGAAAATGCAACTCCAATCCTTTGTGATTAATCTCTTGGACACCCTAGCTCATCCTCTCTGATACATTCTCCACAACTCCGCATTTCCTTATTATTTTTTTGTTTATGTCTTCTTCCTCTAGCTAGACGTGGACAATTTTCCCTCATTCATTTATGGCTAGAAAATTAATTAAATTTTTCAAATTTTATCCTTCTACTCATTCCACTACCTCCTTCACCAGGAACCCAGAGTCTTTTGCTCCTAATTTTATGTAATTTTTAAATGTAAGGAGGAGTTACAATATTCCAAGAATGGCCTCCACTTGCCTGGGCATGGGATTTTGAATAACTCCCAAAATTTCAATAGATGACAATTTCTAGCACTTTTATCTCCAATTTGAATCAAATTAAAATTCAACCAAAGTGATCCCAATTTAAAGGAGATGGAAGGAAAATAAAATCAAAATAAAATCATGCCTACAAAACACAACCAACAAGCCAAAAATCAAAGAAAAATAAATATTTTTTTGGTGTGCAGGATTTCCCGTGCACCCACATGCTCCTACATCAAAAAAATTGGGTAAGAAAGAATGTTTCATGAGTGAAGGATCATGAAAATTCATCTAGATTTTGGATTCGAAGCCTCTAAATTTTTGAAGCTACAACCCATGTGTAAGGCCTCACTAATTCTTGGTCAACTTAGTGTTAGAAACATAATTTAGATGAGAGGTTCCTAGTTGAATAGTCCACTAAACCCTCAAAAAAGATCCATTTAATTATCAACTAAGACTTCATAAGCTTGTGGTGATGTTGGCACTTTATATGCATTCACAGACTCTACATAGCCTATACCATCAAGTATAGGTGGTTTACATATGTATAGGAAAATAGTAAAGGCTGGAAAAGGAAATAAAGCGTAAACTACAAAACAAGGGGAATAACTTAATCTACTATTAATGTTGTGGGTACCTTTGGCTTAACATTGTAACTGTTAACAGCTAAACCTAAACTCTACAATTTCACTAGCACTTCTAGTTCTTACTTCTAACTACTTGACTCAATTCAGAGGATGACCTAATGATGCATTATAGAACTTAAATCATGAGACTAATTATCATTCACATGCATGTAATAAAGAATCTATTGAAATGAATGCAATAATGTAAACATCTAATTTAATAGAAAAAATAAGGTGGGTGAATAGTACCTTGAGTGGCCCTTTGTCAAGCTATTATACCCATAGGAGAAACCAAATATGTGCTACTTGATTCAACTAATCATAACAGTAAACTGGAACATCTTTATTACATATAATTAAACTCTACAATCTGACAAGAATCTTAATAGATTTCCCATTCATGAGTGCATAATAGAAAACTAACAAAGATATTGTTTGTATAACAAAAGCTATATCTAACAAAGCATATCACATCTAACTAGATCTAATCCTCAACCACCGATCCAACTATATAGGTTTGAGAGGAGGTTTATTTGCATAAACAAAAATTAAATGAAAATATGCACTCTCCTTCAAAATAGAGAGAGACAAAGTCTTTACAATTGAAACTATAACTAAAAATGATAGAAGAAGACAAATAGGTTTGCAACTCTAGTTTAACGAAATGACAGAGACATGCTCTATGCAAACAATCATGTCATTTTCTTGATTATTAAAAACTTCTTCTTCCCTCCAGTATCTTAGTGAATTCTCTAACAACTCATAATTGACCACTCTAATGATCACTTCTATCATTTTTGCAACTGCTATGTTTCCGACATCCTTGGAATCTCCCCTACAATTGGATTGGAATCCTTTGGTTGTGGGTTGAATTCTCCAATTGCTATGGGTTACAATACTTTTGGCTACAAGGATTTAGTTTCATCTAAAGCATATGCACACAATAACAATCATGAATTAAATATAGATTCATACTAATTTAATACACATTCATTCATGCAAACGTCATCATATCATAATCATATTTCCACTCATCAAATTCTAGTTTGTACTATAAAAGATACAAAAGGTATATAAGTTCAAGAATGTATATAAAATAAGTAGCTTAAAGTTTTTAAAATATATGAACTAAACAAGATAAAACTAGCTATTAATCAAGATCATCATTCTCCCCAACTAAGAAATTGCTTGTCCTCAAGCAACATTTATGAATGGAGGTTATACTACAAATTTATCTCCCTAAAGTCTACAACAACATCAACTCCCTTCTCCTACTTCAGATAGTAGCCTCTATAACATGCAATCCTTGTCAATCTAGCATTCTCTACCCCTTCCTCCTCTACACACTTCTTTCTTGTCCAATGTGGCACTGGATGAAGGAGGATGGGTGGATGGAAGGTAAGTGGGAACCATTTAATTCCATGATCTCTGGAAATGTCTATGTATTTGTGAGACCTTCCAATGATGGCTACAAATTTATATAGGGAGTATGGTTCTTTCTTCTTCAATTCAGGAGTCAAATCTTTTCACCTTTCTTGTACAAACTTAGAGGCTTTATTGATGGGCCCTAGAGCTAATTGTTTCATCCTGATATAGTCATTTTCTTTGATGCTCATTATTTTTCTACCTACACCTTTGTAATCCAGAAGATATGACCATTGTTCTATAATTTTATTAAGATCCTTTGATTCCTTCGAATGTTGTAAAGTAATGTATTTTTCTCTTTCAGTATATTCTTGTAAGATCTCACCTCTCTATTGTTCATTTCTGACATAAGAGGCCAATGCTTTAATTTTTAGATCCCCGACAAACATTACTGGGTTCCATTCTATTTCATCTGGAAGAATAAAATTATGCAAGTAAAAATCACATAATTGATCTTGCATATCAAATGTGGAAGCAAAGAAAGTTTCTAAAAACACAAATTTCTTATTATGTTGCAATTGGTAAATCATTGATTAACTGACCGAATTGGAAAAATTAGTACTTTTCTTGCAAAAATAGTTCATAGACCCTAGCAAGGGGCTTGCATTTGAGAAATTGAGTAGCTTTATCTACTATTTCACCAATTCTTACTGTCAATCTCTTCACTTTTGTTTCTTATTTTTCAATGGCCCTAGTGTGGTTACCTATCATTTTTCCTTTTTCCTTCTCCCAATATTTCTTCTTTTGAGAGAATTCCTTAGATCTTTTCCATAACTCTACACCTAAGGGCATTATAGTAGGACTAGTGGGGGTTCTTGCATGAAGAATTGGTCCTTTAGACACGGGCTCTTTATTGCCTACCTCAACCATGGAAAGTTCTGCACAAATTTCCAAATTGGATCCATGCTCAAATTTGTGCAATTTTTTCTCTAATTCCTTGATCTTTACATCCCTTTCACTATCCCTTTACTAATATAACTTTAGCAATTCTTCTAACCACTTTATCCTCTCCATAGCCTCTTGTAATTCTTTACCAATATTTATTTCTTCTATAAACAATTCTTCATCCTTTTTCCAAGAATTGATCATCATCCCCCATGGTATATTTACAACCTTCATTATCAGGGATCTTTGGGGATCTTTTCCTCATTTTTCTTGCAACAAATGCATCCCCTGAATTAGATTCAAAGTTACTACTAAAGTACCATGTATGTTTAATTGGTGTATTTACATTTCCAAGGGAATTCCTCTTCAATTCTAAGTTTGTCTCAACCATCACATCTTCCTACTTTTTAATTGACCCTCTCATGGTACCTTTCCTCTTCAGGTGGTGTGATCTCCTCTTAGGTTGTGTGGATTTCTTCTGCCCTCTTGTAGGTATAGAAGAAGATTTAGCTTTCCTTTTCTCAGTTCTTGGTGTTTTTCCAGAGGTAGGGTTTTCTTGGGTATCTCTTACTATGGGTTGCTCAGAGGTTGCAGGTTATGTGTCCTACAAGCTCTACTCCTCTAGCTCTCCTATGTTGTAGGTAGGTAACACAATAGGGGAGTCATAGAGCACTTCCCTTTATGATATAATAGGTTCCTCTACTCCTTCTAGGATAGCAGGTTCTTCAAGGATCATGTTGATATGGTTGCAATTCAAGAAACTTTTCGAAGAAACGTGTGGAAATTGCATTCTCAAACTTCCTTTTATCAATAATGTGACTAAGCATAAATGTGATAATGTGGTATTATTCCTCTTCATTTTATACTTAGAACTCATTCTTTTCAAAAAATTGCAAAGAAAATTTGGAACATTCACAAACTTACCATGGTGAAGATGGCTTAAAAGTTTAAAATAGACTGTATAAAACAAGGATTTCCTACCATCACAAGTTAAGTATTTGACTATGTAAGAAGATATGGAAGCCCATATCCAAGGTAAGGATAATATTTTTGTACCTTGAGAAAATGAGTTTAGGTTTTCTCCATGTTCTCTAAATTCATTCCTTGTAGTAATAACATTTTCCCTCACTAGAAACTCTTCTTCTCATGGTAGTCTTGATACCTCAACAATGGTGACTTCTAAAGCATCCACCCTCAAACCTCTTACATTTGCTTCATCATTTTATAGTGTGGCAGCAAATTGTTGTGTCATGACATCATTGAACTCTATGAGTTTCAAAAACTACTCCAACCAGCTAGATTATCAAAAAATAGGTAATACCAACCTGTCTTCCAATAGTTGGGTATGTACTACTGGTTCCTACAAATAATGTCACCACCAATGATACTTGTGTTGTTCTCTAATTCCCTTTTTTTTTCTCTTTAATGGCTTAATTTTTGGATTCAAGTTTTACCTATCACACCAACTAGACCACTTCCACTACATTGTATCCTCTCAATTGATTTAGTTGCTTCTAACCCTTCTCTTCTCCTCTAAACTTGTATTTATGCAAAAATGGAGGAAAATAGAATGGAAAAAAGGTTGAATGGAAAAAATGTTGCAGAGAGTTTCAAGTTCTTGAAAATTAAGAAAATGAAGAGTACCCCTCCCCCAACTAAATATATTAAGTGTCCTCACTTAATTGTATGGGTCTTAAAAGAGGGCTAAATTGTATGAAGTGGAATATCAAATGAGATATGAAGCATGCACAAATTAATATTAAAACATGTAAAAAATCAATTATAATCTATGTTAATTATGAGAAGTCAATTCATGTAGATATATAATTCTTGTGAAATGAAACTTAACTCATGAAAAGTTGTTGATTAATACCCGCAACGAGATTTGATGTGACTGTTCTTAATTGCAATTGGAATTGAATGGCATGAATGCACGGTGCATGGTAAATGATGGTTTGGAAAGGCTATGGGATGTATGATATATGGAATGTGAAACTAATTGTATGATACATGGTAAGTGAAAAGGGTGATGAAAATGTTACATGTGAGGATGTGTATAGGCTACATGTGTGAAAATAAAACATGTGTAGTTGCATGTACAAAATTATGGAGGTGGAAAGTAGGGAAATACAATTAATTTAGTGGGGATTTTTGAAATGGCTATCAAACAATTGTTATGGGTGCCTCTAGTAACATGTCCCTTTCTAATGTTTTCGCCTTCATGCGCGTTGTTATAGGTCCCTACTGCTTCATTGATTGTGGCAAAAAATTATTGTTATTGCTTGTCACATTATGCAATGTGTGCTTATGAACTGTGGTAGAAATTATACCTATGCATCATCAGTATGTGAGTTGTGTAGCTCCTCTACTGAATCATGTGTAGAACTTGTAGTTTAAATAGTCAAATGTTCAAGTGAAGGCTCAAATTGCTGAATTAACGAGAGAATAAAATCATCCTTTTGTAGTGGTTTCCTATAAAACTTTAGTCTATATCCATTAACCAGTAAGGAGAGCCTAATTTCATCAATTATTTGTAGTTGTACTGATCCATTGGGAAACACTTGTTTTATTTCATACACGACAAGCCATTTTATCTACAACTACCCTTTATAGTCCTTATATCTTAAGTCATACAACAAAGCCCAATCACCTACACTGAATTATTTAGTTTTGATGAACTGATCATGCCAACAGAGTCTTTGATTCTAAAAAACATTTGTGTGGTGTATGGCTTCCATCTTGATTTCATTAAGTGCATTGAAGTTATGTAATCTCTCCTACTACATTGTTGAAAAGTCTATGCCCAATGTAATAGTTGTTCTCAATGTTTTGTACTCAAATTCAATAGGAAGTATTGATTTCTTTCCATACACCAATTCATATGGTTTAAATCTTGTTTTGGTTTTCCAAGTTGTCCTATAAGACCAAACTGCCTCTGGAAACCTGGCTTTCCAATGCTCCCTATGAATTTGCACTATCTTTGTTAGAATATTTTCAATCTTTGTTTTTGTGACTTCCACTTGTCCATTAGCTTGAGGGTGGTAAGGTGTATACTTTCTATGTCTTATCTCATATTCTTGAACTATTTTTATGATCAGTTATAATGTAAATTGGGGTCCTTGGTCTGTGACAATCTCTCTTGGAACTCTATATATTGTAAATATGTCCTCATAGAGAAACTTTTCCATATTACCATCCCTATCAAATTGTAAAGCATTAACCTCCACCCACTTTATAAGGTAATTTGTGCATACTAGTATGTACTCTTTGTTATTTGATGTTGGTGATATGGGGCCAATAAAGTGTATTCCCCATTCGTTAAATGGTGTTATTGCTAACTGTGGATGCAATTGCATTTCATCTATTTTTGTTGGCCTTCCCATTCTATGACACCTATCATAGCTCCTAGTGTACTTCACTACATCCTTATAAAGAGTTGGCCAATAGTAGCCAGTGTTGTGAATCTTAAGAGTTTTCCTCTTTGCTACAAAGTGTTCCCCACAAGGTTCATCAGGGCATGCTTTGCGGATGTGTAAAATAATATTATTTGGGCTTGCTCCTAGGGTTTATCAGGGCATGCTTTGAGGATGTCATATACTTCATCTTCTCTTATACATCTCCTCATAATATTATTTGGGTTTGTGTAAAATAAGTATCCAACTATCCAAGAGTAGGGAAAACTCTTGTGAACCAATTGTCTATTTTCTCTTAGGGAAAAATAAGATGGTGTATGTCCTACTACTAGATAGTTGGGAATGTTTGCAAACTAAGGTGTATGCAGAGATAGAGAAAATAGAAGCTCATCTAGGAATGAATCATTAATAAGATCTTATTTTGATTTGGTTGGTAGTCTGGATAGAAATTTTTCCACCACATTTTATTTGTTTGGCTTATCCATAATGGTAATGTCAAATTCTTGAAGCAATAGTAACCATTGTACAAGCCTACCACCAACCATTGGTTTGTTCATTATATACCTGATTGTTGTATTCTTAGTGTGTATGAACACTGGAAATCTTGTAATATAATGCTTGAATTTTTTTACTACATATACCACTTCCAACATCTCCCTCTCTATCACTCTATAATTGAGTTTTTCCCCTTGTATATTTTTGTTGATGTAATATATGACATACTCTTTGTTGCCTTCCTTCTACCCAAGTAAAAATCCTACAGAAAAAATAGAAGCATCTGTATGGATATGAAAAGGTAAGGTCCAATTTGGTCCTCTCAAGTTAGGGGTTTTAATCAATTTTATCTTAAGTGATTCAAAAGAGTGTTGACAAGCAGTTGTCTAATTGAATTCTACATCTTTGGACAATAAAAAAAATAGTGGAGCTGCAAGTTTTCAAAACTCTTGGATGAATCTCCTATAATACCCAACATGTCCTAGGAAACTTCTAACATCTTTTTGTCTTTGAGACATAGGTATTTTTGAGATCATTTCAATTTTGTTAGCGGCCACTTGAATTCCTTCATTTGACACAAAATGTCCGAATACAATCCCTTTTATCATCATCATGAAACATTTTTCATGAATTGAGGATAAGTTGTGTTCATGACACCTCTTTAGCACCTTCTCTATATTTCAAAGTGCTTCATCATATGTAATCCCATATGTTGTGAAATCATCCATGTAAACCTCCATACAATCATGTGAAAAGTTTGATAATATACTTAGTACCGCCCTCTTGAAAGTTGTTGGTGCATTACATAGGCCAAATGATAGGACATAATTTAAGCATATGTGCCCCAAGTGCATGTGAATGTTGTCTTGTCTTGGTCTTCTAGGGAAATCTTAATTTAGTTGTAGCCACTAAATCCATCTAGAAAGGAGAAGTGTTTTTTTCCTACTAATGAATCAAGAACTTGGTCAATGAAGGGGAGTCGAAAGTGGTCCTTCCTAGTTGTAGCATTTAATTCTTACTATTCTACACATACTCTTCACTTTCCTCCTTTCTTTGGAACCATTACTAGAGGTGACAACCATTAACTAACAGAGATAGGATATATAAATCCTGCATCAAGCAAGTTTTACAATTTTGATTTAATTGTCTCTGATTGCAAGGTTCATTATCCTTTGAGGTTGACTTGTGGGTTTAAAACCATCATTGATGTAAATCCCATGCATGAATAATTTTGGTTCTATCCCCTTCATGTCATGATAATCCCATACAAAGGTTGTGTGTTCGTATAGCACATTCATCAGCAAGGTCTATTGTATATTAGTCAATTAATTATTAACATTCAAATTTTTACCTAGCATTATCTCTAAAGTCTCAAATGTTGTTTGCACTAATGAGATTTCAATTCTTTCTATGTTTATAATACATTGGTGTGGTAAAAAATTATGAAATATTTGGGAAATTGACTTAGATGAACTAGCAAGGATAATATTTTGCAAAGGATCCTACAAACATGTCAAGCAGTCCTAATGTTATTGGTCCTTACCATAATCATATTGCATGATGTTTACTATCAAGTCATCTTGATCTCTGTGTTCTAACAAGGGATTGTGTTCAATAGTCATCAAGGCTTGCAAGGAGTATTGATCATCCTCATCTAAGGTAGGCCAAATGGTTTATTCAATAGTGTGGGCACGAAGGCTTGCAGTTCTGGCGGCTGCAGTTTGACACCCTACAGCCCGACCAAGTCAGGTGGCAGCCCCACCAACTTTTTTGATGGGTAGATGATGGCAGGTACCTCAAGAACCTGCAATGTGACCATTTTCTCCTTGGTTGCATGGATTTTTTTATCATTCTATACTATTGGAGTAGAGTTAGGTAGCAACATGGCTACATTCAGACCATCCCCCTCATGGTCCTTTCCTATGCATGGGTTGTGAGGAGTGCCACGCAACTAGGTGATCATTGGTAGCGCACTATCATTGACGCCATGCTTTCTGATGATGATGCCAATGACTAGGACCTGTTGGAGATGTAGTCAATTGATGACGTAGGGATGGTGAGAGGCTATCGGGCCTGATGGCAAGCACATGGTCCTACACCCATTTTTTTATGGACACCCCCATGGGGATCTTAGCCTTTAAGGGGAGGAACCACCAAGGTTAAGGCAGAGGTGGGAAGACCGAGGTGGGGAATAGCAAGGGCAAGGCTGAGGAAATAGTGGAGGATGTCTTATCCTCCACCCACAGTCCCAATTTCGTCTACGACACCAAACTCAATTTCTGACCTTGTGGCGGCTCTCGCAACACCAAGAGTGGCACCAGGTGCAGGAAGTGTGAGTTCCAACGTTGCTCCACCTCCTGACCAAGGGACCCAAGTATAGCAGTTAGATCATGTCATTTCATTTTAGTACTTCGAGATTTTCATCTCATGTATACATTTTTCTTTGGTTTCATATATACATATTGTGGCATTCATATATCTCTTTTCTCTATGGTTGTAGTGAACACATAGGGATGGATTGGGCTCTTTTCTTAATGCATATCAGAGGTGACCCTTGTGTTATTCTAGGTTCTCGTCCTCGATGCTTATCAACTAGTTTCAGTGGGGTGGTATGCCCAACTCTTCGAGCCAATCGTTCATTTGAGGACAACCTATAAGGAGGCATGGGTGGAGGTCATGCAGAGGATAGTTGATGCTACCACTACCTAAGGATAGAGGGATCAAGTCTCAACAGAGTTGCGGGGATCCCTGGCTAAGCGAGATGAGGTCATGACGAGAGCAGAGGGTTCCAAGTAGGCACATGATGCTCTTCAGAGCTAGCTCAATGAACTCACAGGGCAGCCAATAGAGGATCTGTTAGGGTTATAAGGTAGATTTCAATCAGTTAAATGCAGATTTGATCAATAAAACAAAGAAATGAAACACAAAAATTTTGGACAGCAAAAGAACACAAAGATTTAATGTGGTTCACCCAAAACCAGGCTACATCCATTAACACAGGGTCCAATATATATTAAAATTATGGTAAATAACCTTTACAAAGCATGCAACAACCACTACAACCTATAGCAACATTTTTCATCACGTTTTTCACTTGTTGGTTTTACATAGCCATGGCTATAGGTACCCACAGCTTCTACATTTTTCCAGCCACTACTCTACATTTTTTTGCTAACCTTTTTCATGACCTATTGCCTTCAAAACTTGTCACTGAGTGTTCTAATATGCTCCCACACATTTCCCATTAATTACCAATGAAGTGTGGCCATTGGTTGTGCCTCATGCACTCAATACAACATTTTCTTTGGGTGGCTACAATCTAATATTTTCAGTTGTCTTTTGACTTTATATTAAAATATTGTAACTAATCACTTCCAACATTTAATATTTTTTTGTAGCCACCTTTTAGATACAAGTGCAACATAAATATTTAATAAGTGCAACAAATTATTTAATAAAAAATAATATGAAGACTTTATCTGAGTCTGATTGGTCTCCATAACACAACATGATTAGAAGCTCTGAGACACACTCAGGGTGACAGAGATACGAATCTTGAGGGAGAGATCTGAGGATTCCATGCAGCAATTTCTATTTCCTGGTCGCAAAGGAATTGATCCATGTCTACCATTTAGCCCTGGCCACAACTACTAGAGCCAAAGGGCTCAGGGAGCCACATGCCCGAGGCTTAGATAGCCATTCTATATATCATTTTTGTAGCGATGTTACATTTTTTTAAATAATTTCTGATGTATAGACATTTTGTACACATATATAACAACCACTTATTTTTTAATGATAGCGGCACAATACATGTATATGACATTGATACATATATATATACATGATATTTTGGTCCTGCATCATGGTGTTCTCTATTTTATGTGTATGCTTCTTTTCTTTCATGTATGATCATGTGATGGAGGTTGTATGTATGGATGTATGTTAAATTAGATGCTATCATGACCTAATAAACACACATGGATGTATGTTAATTAAATATAATGATGGTCTAACTGCCTAACCAAAAGACTTAATGTAATGCATGGATACATAGCATAGTGAAACACACGCATGTATGTCTCACACACACACATGGTTACATCATAACACAAAAAAAAAATCATAATGTGTTGATGAAGGAATGTCAAAATGTGTGACACTTCCACCCCAAGGAGTGAATGTTACACTTGTGACACATAGACAATATGCATAGTATTGGTGAAGGTGCATTGCATTAATAAGTTCTTTTAGAGGCATCCAATCCATAAGCTCCAAAACCATACATGAAGATGATAATGTAAGGGCCTAACCAATTAGGGTTGAACTTCCCCTTTTGATCAGGTGAAGCATTTACATTTATCTAATTCTCACAGCGAACCATGTCACCTACCTTGAAAGTCTTAAGAAGAACACCTTGATTATATTTCCTAGATAAAAATCATTGATAAGATTTAAGATGGTCAAGGGCCAGCAATCGGTGCTCATCTAGCATCTCAAGCTAATGCAAACAATTAGATCAATAAGTATCATCATCAATTAACCCTTTAAGGGAAACTCATAACAACAGAATTTCCAACTCCAAAGGCATGATAGATTTGACGCCATACACAGGGTTGTAAGGTTTTGATCCTGTCGCCATATGAACACTCATGCAATAGGCCCACAAAGCATATGTCAATTAGATGTGCTAATCCTTACCATGTTTATTCACTTTTTTACAAAGAATGAGCTCAATATTTTTATTAGATGCTTCTGCTTGTCCATTAGATTGAGGATAGTAGGTGTAGATAATCTATGTTGAATATGAAACTTCTTTGAAAATTGCTTCACTTCCTTGTTCTTAAATGGTGTACCAAATTATTGAAAACTAAGGTGGAAGGAAATCTAAAGTGAGCAATGATGTTATTTAAAAGAAAGCTACAGATAGCTTCGACAGTCGTGGATCGAAGTAGGACAAATTCAACCCACTTCATGAAGTAATTGATAGCAATGATGATAAAGGCATGTCCTTTAGAAGGAGGTGATATTTTTTCAATAATATCCAACCCCCATTTTGTGAACGGCCAAGGGGAGGTTTAATTCTATAACTCTTGAGAAGGAGCATGAACAAGATGACTATGATGTTGAAATTGTGGACACTTCTTGAAAAAATAAAAGGAATCTTGTTCCATTGTTTTCCAAAATGTACCCCATGTGAATCAATTTTCGTACTAGGGATTTACCACCAAAATTTCCACCCCTCACTACTGAATTTGGCTCCATTTTTTGATGGCCGTTCATCGGTCGTTCGACAAATCTTTGTCAGAAACATGACGAAATGGAAAAAATATTTGTGTCATTTTTTCGTCGAAAGGCCGATGATGAATTAAACATCGAAATAACGGCGAAGAATCGTCGGTCGTCGGCATCATGAAATGGTTCAGCCTTTCATCGGAATATCGACGAACACTTCATGTATCCACCGACTTATTACACTAGAAGTTCATCGCTAGTTCGACGAAATGGGCAAGGAGTAGCGTCAAAACAACACCAGACATTTGTCGCCATTTCAATGAAATGGGAAAGGAGTAGTGTTGAAACAACACCAAAAGTTCATCGAACGTGCGACGAAATAGGCAAGTAGTAGCATCGAAACAACACCAAGAGTTCATCAACTTTGCGACAAAAATACCAAGGAGTAGCGTCGGAAGAACACCAAAAGTTCGTCAAAAATGCGACGAAATGGGCAAGGAGTAGTGTGGAAAAAATGCCAAAAGTTCATCGAAATTGCGACGGAATGGGCAAGGAGTTACGACAAAACCTTCATCAAACCTTTATGTTGATTCGTCGGTGGTTTTCGTCGAAATTGGGACGAAGCATCAATTTTTTTGTAAAAAAAATATTTGTGGAAATGTACCATTGCGGACACTGACGATTGATCATACATACAGACTGCATATTGGTTTGATGCTTCAAACGATGCATTTCTTATATTGAAAAGTGCATTACCTTATTGAGCTTCTCTTTGTTTCGAGAATAGTTTAATATTCTCTACTTAAGGCCAACCACGTGACGGTGGAAGCTCATTTGGCCCCTCCTCCCCTCACATCACTCTCAATTCCCCATACCCAATCATATAACATTAATCATTCATTCATCCATTAATAACATATAACATTCATTCATCCATTAATAACATATAACATATCATTAATTAACATATTCACATTCATTCACTAACATATAATATTCATTCTTTCAGTTTTTACATATTATCAAAAATATGGTTGTCATGATATGATTACAATCACTTTTTTTTTGTTTCTTTTTGAAAGCTACATAAAGCTGAAGTGGAGTATCATTTTCAAAATCAATATATGTCCCCCCTTTAGTTGTTCTGCCCTCTGCTCATGATCTTAATGTACGCCTAGTCGTCTGCCCATGACGTGGACGCCGCTGCAAGGGGGGATCTGCTGTAATAAGAAAGAAATGTTAAACTGATATGTTTTATTATTATTGTTACAAGTATTTCATTAATTAAAAGAACAAGTGGTTCTCTTTACCTTATGGGTCCATATCATGTTCCTAAAAAAAATTTATAGACTCATGCTCAACATGTTGAACACCCTCTAAATCCTGATTTGCAGTTGAAACACGAAAGGTTACATTAATTAATACACCAATTGAAATTAAATATGTCTAAGAGAGCATGAGGGTGGTCCTCTTTACCTGATGGGGCCACATCATGTTCCTGATCTTCTCTAGCCTGATCATGCTCAACACGTTGATCACGCTCTACATGCTCTAAAGTTGAAACAGGAAAGGTTACATTAATTAATACACCAATTGCAATTAAATATGTTTAAAAGAACTTTAGAGTGGTTCTCTTTACCTGATGGGGCCACATCATATTCCTGATATTCTCTAGCCTGATCATGCTCAACATGTTGATCACGCTCTACATGCTCTAAAGTACCGAGATGCACACCATGACCTTCATTTGCACATTCTACTCCACCCTCACCAGGCTGCATTCCAATGTCATGTGCAATATTATCATTGCTTGAATGTTTAAAACAAATAGGCATGTAATTACTTTATGGTGGAAATTAATATTGAATAGATTGCACAAGTATTCAATTTTAAATAAACTTTATTGAGTTTATTTACCTTGTCGGATGCAATGGAAGATTGTGTTTTCCCAGTCAAGACTCTTAGGCGTTCCATGGCTCCATAGCCTTGGGAAGCAATCTTCAGTCCTCTTCTGGGAACTCTATTGAATTCAGAGCCCTACATTTTTGTAGAAGATCATGAATTTTGCTTCTATGGTGTGATAAAACCAAAATTGTTTTCAATTTATTATAATTTGGATGCAATATTTCATTTATTGATACTTACAATTCGTGCGGCTAATTTCATATAACCACCAGAGCCAAGTTTGTGTTTCCCATGCTTTTCTAGTCTTTCCTTTGTTGCCTTCGATGTGTCGGGCAGCCTATGAAAAGTTTGAAATACATTAGATTATGTAAAAAGAAAGAGTAATCAATATATAATTACATTGTTGATAGTATCACACATAGCATACTACTTTTAAAACAATTTAATGGCATTTCCATAGCATACAGACATTGAGAGCAAATAAAATACAGAGTTCAATCCATGAATTATAGAAAATAGATTTTGTTGGTTATATTCATATCGCTGATTACATTGCACAAAACATACTACAACCGCATAAATATCAATGGTGACAGTTGTCTATGCTACCACATTTCATACATGTCTACTAAAGCATTTTATCAAGCGGTTCAACGCCTTCGCTATGGCTAAAATCCTAAAATAGGTGCTTTCAAACAAGCTATGGATGCTTGGAAAAATCTATCAAAGCATAATAGTAAGCAATAGCATAGACAAGGCAATGAACTATTTCAAAAAATGCCTCAAAGAAATGTGGTCTCATGGTGATGGAATGCCATGACAATCCATATCAATTTGCTTGTCATGGCATTCGTTATGGCATTCCATCACCATGAGACCACATTTTTTTGAATCATTTTTTCAAATAGTTCACTACCTTTTCTATGCTACCACATTTTTCATACATGTCTACCAAAGCATTTTATCAAACAGTTCAACGTCTTCATGCTATGGCTAAAAAGTAAAAACCTAAAATAGGTGCTTTCGAACAAGCTATGGATGCTTGGAAAAAATCTACCAAAGCATAATAGTAAGCAATACCATAGACAAGGCAGTGAATTTTTTGAAAAAATGCCTAAAAGAAATGTAGTCTCACAGTGATGGAATGTTAGAAACCAAGATCAGATTTGCAAACCAGAATAGACCTTCCACAGAAGAGAAAATCAGAAAAAGCAGAGAGGTTGCAAAAGAATTTGCAACATAATATTATTCAAGAATTCAATAATTACAAGATCATGATTTGCTTTATAAAAGAAAAGATGCATAACCCTAATCTTATCTTGAGCAACAAGATAGCTCAACAAGATAAAGATAAGAACCTTATAACTTAGGAATTAAATAATTACCTAAGTAAACTTATGTAAATGTGTAATTAAATATTAATTACACCAACACCCCTCCATAAGTGCAACTTAGGGAGAAGCAAATTATTATGCAAAGATGAGTCCCGGCAATAAGGCCTGATCAGGTACTCATTTACAAATGCAAAGATGAGGTAGAGAAGGAAAACCCAGTGGGACAAAACCCCCCTACAATGAGATGACTACTGCAAATAAGCACTGGAAGAACACTGGAACCGTAATCTGACAAGCAAGGAAAGATACTTCTATCTACAAGAAACCAAAACCAGAATCATAATAATGTGACAGCAGACCCGATGCCATGGAACACTGGAAAACTCACAAACTGGAACAACCCTAGAAACTGTGAAGCAACAGTAGATGAGATGATGACAGAATCTGGAAGTCGTGTATCTCGATGCCGATTCCAAATTGTGACTGAAACTCTTCCATGGGAAGGAGTACCAAAAATAGACTCTAGAACATTAACCATTAAAACATGGCCCTCAAATTGAGAAGAATATGAACCAATGAGGATCAAGAAACATAATCTCCCAACTGAAGTGTGAACTGATGAATCTGATATGTGTCAAGGAATAGAAAGAATATGGCCAAAAGAAACAAGGAGACCAGATAACCCATGCGAGTTGCCAAAAAATCAAGATGAAATAGGAGATCAAAGTGAAAACTACACTCTAATCAGATTTATTATGCAAGAAACCCCCCTGAATGGAACTTTATCATAGTTCATTTATTACAATAACCCAAAAATTGTAAAAGGAGAACATCCTAAACATGCATAAATAGAAAATATGATGAAGTGGTACTGAAATGAAGTAGCTCGATATTCAGGTTTCACTTTTCCAACTGCCAAAACATCCAAGTAATCTCCAAAAGACCCATCGAGACAAATCTCAAATAACAATAAACTTGGGATAGATATAGAAAAAAGTGCATGGACAGAAAGATAGAGCTCCTCAATACCTTTCCAACACCACAAAGAGGACGAAAATCGGAGATCGTGGCAAAAAGTTATGAGCTTGGAAGTCCAAAATAAACATCTGACTTCAAACAGAAAAACAGCAGATAAACAGAAAAATTCTGAAAAATAACCTGCACCACTGGAAAGTGCTTGGAACTAGCTTTCTGGCAATATCTCATGTGCCTGATTTTAACACCCTATGCCCAAGTTATGACCAAAAGAAAAAAAAGCTTCTTTAGGGAAAATTAGGGCTAGGAGGGGGCAAAGAGGCCGTATGGCCGCTGACGTCAGGCTGACATCATCAATTCACGAGCTTAAAATTGATGGCCATCTGGTCGTCGGGGCAAAAAATGCCCCCCTTTGCCGGAAAAAAAATTGACATACGCTGGAAACGCAAGGCTGGCCAGAATATGCTCTGTGCACCGGAATATGCTCCATGAATCTCTGGAATATTCTCCAACGGATCGCGGTTGTTGGGGGTTGGGCTCGATAGCCTTTGGTCCTCCATAGGACCCATGGCTGCAGAGGAGAAGCCCTCGGGGGCTGGCAGAGGCCCCCCAGTCCTCAATGTGACCAGAGCGAGAGTTGGGGAAGCCCTCAGGGGCTGTGCTGGAGCTGGCGGCGGGCCGGCGGTGGAGCCTGGTGGCGACGGCGGACGGGTGGCCACCCGGTGGCCGCCAGGTGGCGGGTTGCTTCTAAACTGGAGACGTCGGCCCGAATACTGAAAAAATGTGTTTTCTTAATTTTTTATTTATTTTCGAGCCTCGGGAAGCATGCTGGGGAGGCCGTACGGCCCCCAGGCAATTTTTTTTTTCCTTTCAGACCAACTTCACCAAAATTGACAAAATGATAGGCGTTCTTAGGGTTTTTGGCTATTGGGAACGCAATGGTGACCTCCGTTTGTGCTCAAACTGCTCCAAAAATTTGGCTACCCCGAGATCTTGCAAAAAATCTTCGAGCTTGAAACCCTCACAGATCTGGAAAATGATGGCCAAAATCTGCAAAATAAAAGCAAATCTTGACTTTTTCCAGCGCTCTGAATCCAATGGTGAGGCCCGATCTGATCCAAAATGCCGCATAGATGAACTCAAGGAATGATACCCTCGAGGAATCCTGAACGAACCCTACAATGATTTTCTCATAAATCTGAGAAGGGGCTGCAAATCAAGGCTTTGATACCATGTTAGAAACCAAGATCAAATTTGCAAACCAGAATAGACCTTCCACAGAAGAGAAAATCAGAAAAAGTAGAGAGGTTGCAAAATAATGTGCAACATAATATTATTCGAGAATTCAATAATTACAAGATAATGATTTGCTTTATAAAAGCAAAGATGCATAACCCTAATCTTATCTTGAGCAACAAGATAGCTCAACAAGATAAAGATAAGAACCTATAACTTAGGAATTAAATAATTACCTAAGTAAACTTATGTAAATGTGTAATTAAATATTAAATACACCAACATGGAATGCCATGAAAATCCATAGCAATTTTCTTGTCATGGCATTCGTCATGGCATTCCATCACCATGAGACTACATTTCTTTGAGACATTTTTTTCAAGCAATTCACTGCCTTGTCTATGCTACTGCATTTTTCATACATGTCTGCAAAACTGTTTTATCAAGCAGTTCATTGCCTTGTTGCTATGGCTAAAAGCCTAAAGCAGGTGCTTCCAAACAAGCTATGGATGCTTAGAAAAAATATATCAAAGCATAATAGTAAGCAATGAGCCATGATCCCATGGATTTTTTGCACAAAAATCAGC
>VDFB02353493.1:423015109-423040462 GCA_007258455.2 Sequoia sempervirens
GTTTTAAAAACATCTTATGCCCCATCATTTTGTCTAGGCCTGGTCCCTTTGGTCTTAATATTTTATTTCCTCCGCGGGTTTTATTTTCCTAAGTCCTGGTTGGCCCTGTGCTGAACGATTTAAAAAAAATTTATGTCATTATTTTCCATCCACCTAGTAATGTCCCCTTGCCCTTTAATGAATGTTTTATTTTTCAGAAGAATGAAATTAATGCTGTTGTCGATCAAAATGCCTTCAAGATCAACAGTTGCCCGCCATCCCGTGATCGAGAATTGTAGGATGGCGATATCGCGGGCGGGCGACACGTGTCCCATCTAGGGATCAAATTTGTGCGACTGTTCATCAACTGCCCTATGATCTGAGTCGTTCCCTGCTATCCCACGATGGTGCTTTGGTTGATTACGAAATCACGGGCAGCTACCACGCGGATTGTACAAGGTGGGGCCCAAGGAAATTTTTGTGCGATATATTTTAAATGTTTTATTGCTTCCAAAGCAAAACATTTAAAATGAAATATTTGACAAGGTCGAGGGGAAATTCATTAAAAATGAGCAAAAGCAGATAAATTAGGGCAACTAGTGATTTTAATGGTATATTAAAAAAAAATCATATTTTGATAGTTGAATACATTCAAAATATTTCTAATTTAAAAAATATATTGTTTAATTTTTTAAATATATATATTTTTTCCAAATATATATATATATATATTAAATATATTATACATACAAAATTACATATTCAATAATAGATAATAGATTTTGGTGAATATATCTAGGTATGTTAATATATGCTAAAAAACTAATTTTAATTAAAAAACTTACTAACATCATTAAAAGGTAAGTTTACAATTATAAAAATTTAACATTAGAATTATTTAACATTTGAAATAGAAAATTTAAATATTATATTATAATAGTTTATAATTTACTTATATAGTATTTTGGATAATAGAAACAATTTTGATTGATTTAATATTTTCTAAGTTCATTATTGAATTTAAATCTTATAAGTATAATTATATATCTTTAATCAATATTATAATTTAAAAATAATAATGAATATAGAACATCTTAGATTTTAGTATAACTTAAATATTAAAAAATTTAATGTATAAGTTTATAAAATATAATATATATTTTTTTAAATAAAGATTTAAAGATTATTATATATCATGTATATTTAAAGATCCATAGAATTATCTTTTTAACTATGAAATTAGTATGATTAATTTTATATATAATTTTATCTTATCTTATCTTTTTAACGGTTTTTGGTATCTTACATGATTTGTTTTCTATAGAAGTATCATGTTGTATACTCTTTATATGGAAAGGTAGTGTTTTGTCATGGAGCTTAATAAGTTTTAATAATTTTTAGTCATTTTAAAGATTTTTATTTTTTTACTTATAAAGATAGGTATATTTAAAGACTTTTGATGGCTTATGTACAATTATGCATATTCTTTTATTTATTATATTTTTGCAATATCATGTTATTCTTGATTAATCACATTATTTGTTTGTCATTTTTATTTTTTTGTTGAAAATTATTTTATCTTTGCTTTACATCTATGATAATTTCAAAATTATCAAATTTAAAAATTATAAATAGAAACTTATTTTTATTAATCTCTTGAAGTCACGTGGTCTAATCTTTTGTAGATTTAATAACCTATCTAAATAGCTATTTCTTTCCTTTATTTCTATAAATATGTCTCATGTCTCTATTGAAATTTATGAGATGTGTATGTAATTCTTAGCACAACACTCTTAGAGATTAGAATTTATTTTCACATTTATCTATTTTCTTATTGTTCCTATTAGTGGCTAATTAAATCTTCATTGAAAACCTACAAAGAGCTTGGGTCCTTCAATCTCAAAGCTAGTCTAATTTCTTGATGAGAATCATTCACATTGATTCCCAATATTGTGCTCCAATTGCATGATACATTTATAAAATGTACTTGGTAATTTAGTATGTGGTTGAAATATTAGAGTAACAACAAATGGTTGTTTTCATTTTTGGCACATGATTGGCCATTTTTACTATGTTAAATTTTTATTTTCACTTTTATTTTCATGGTTTTCATGTTGTCAAATTTTCATACATTTCTTAGTCTTTTTAAAAAAATAAGTGAAGGTTCTATTCGTGTCCCAAATCTTGCTAAATATCATGTATAGAGAAAGTACAATATATAAACTACCAATTATAGAGTATAACAACAAAATGAATTTAAAAACTACTACATAGAACTACAAAGAGCTTGGGTCCTTCAATCTCAAAGGTTGTCTAATTTCTTGATGAGAATCATTCACATTGATTCCCAATATTGTGCTCCTTGCATGATACATTTATAAAATGCACTTGGTAATTTAGTATGTAGTTGAAATATTAGAGTAACAACAAATGGTTCTTTTCATTTTTGGCACATGATTGGCCATTTTTACTATGTTAAATTTTTATTTTCACTTTTATTTTCATGGTTTTCATGTTGTCAAATTTTCATACATTTCTTAGTCTTTTTAAAAAAAATAAATGAAGGTTCTATTAGTGTCCCCAATCTTGCTAAAAATCATGTAGAGAGAGAGTACAATATATAAACTATTAATTATAGAGTATAACAACAAAATGAATTTAAAAACTACTACATAGAAACAATGTTTAGAATAATTCAAAATAGAGATACCATTCTCTTACAAATACTATGTATAGAAACCCTATGTATCCACACTTTCACTCTCTCCCACTCTCACACTCTTTCCTCTCTGCTCTCATGCCTCTCCCACTCTCTCCTACTCTCTCCCTCCCTATCTCCCACTCTCCCCACTCTCCCATTCTCTCGCCCTCTCCCACTCTCTCCCACCTTCTTCCTACCTCCCTCCAACTCTCTCCCATTCTTTCCCACTTTCTTCCTCCCTCCCTCCCTCCCTCCCTCCCTCTCCCACTCTCTCCCACCCTCTCTCCCACCCTCTCACACTCTCTCCCACTCCCTCTTATTAGACTCAATTTCAAAGCTATAGGTTTCATAACATTCAAATGCTTGAATGTATATAATGTTAACAATGTATTCAAACATTTGAAAAAAAAAAATAGTGGATATATCTAAGTTAGTTAATGTCATTTTGTCATGATATACTTCTTTGATGATGTCAATACTAAATCTAATGATTGATGAACATTTCTGCTTTTAAATTTATTGTTCTTGGTTGATTGTTGTTATAGACAAGTTGGTATGATTTCAAATTTCAATGTGTACCCCTATGTATGGGAATTGGGATAAACAATGACACAAACAATAATGAAATCAAATTGATTGCTTTCCAAATTCATATTCATGAAAATGTAAGCATTTTTTCAAGTCAATAGGCATCTTCATAAAGATAACTCTCGGCGTGTTTTACATATATTATTAATTAATATAGGTATGCTAGTTAATTAAATTATTAACTATATTTTATTTCTATTATATATTGAATTGTTAAAAGATGTAAAAATCTTATTACTAAATATATAGGAAAATGGTTAAAAAATTACATATTTTTCAAAAAATAAAATATAGTGTGTAATTTAAAATACAAATTATATAATTCTTATAATATTTATATTATTATTTATTGAATATTTTATAGAATTTAAACTAAAAAATTAGCCTCCCCCTCTTGCTCTCCCTCTCTCCCCCTCTCTACATATATCTCCCTCTTCCCCATCTTCTATCTCTCCCTCCTCTACATATCTCTCTCCCTTTCTCCCTCCCTCTCTCTATCTCTCCCCATCTTTCACTGATCTCTTGCTCCCTCCCTATACCCCTATCTATCTTCATATCTCAACCTATTTTTCCCTTTATCTTCCCATATATCTCTATATCTATCTTTCTCTTCCCATTTATCTATCTCTCTCCCTCTCTTTCTCTCTCTCTCTCCCTATTTCTATCTCCTCTCCATCTCTATTTGTCTTCTCTACTTATCTCTCTCTCTCTCTTTCCCTCTCTCTATATCTCATATATCTCTATCTTGCCATATCTCTCTCTCTCTCTATATATATATATATCCCTATCTCTCTATATATTTATTTCTCCCTCTATCTCTCTCTATATCTCTATCTATTTTTATCCCTTTTCCTCTCATTCTATATTCATCTCTACCTCTATCTATAGGGAGAGATACAAAGGTGAAGCATTGGACCTTCCCAAAGATCCACCAATCTCAACACTACTCCCAACTATTTTGAGCATTTAAGTACATATTGTATGCTAGATTAGGAGGCATGTGTTAAAGCTCATATTTATTGATGCAAAATAGGTCCAAAGTCACAAATTTGATGTAGAGTTAGTTATAGTTTTGTACAAAATTTCAAGTGCCACATAGAGCAAAGATATTCCAGTTTTTTATATCATGTCATCAAATTTGGCACTTCATCCAATTGTATCTTTGTCAATATTAGCAAAAGCAAAGGTATGTACTTGAGATCCCTTGCATTTAAATTTTTTTCATATATATATAAATATTTTAATATTTTCCCTCAAATCCATAATATATATATATTAGTGTGTATTTATTTATTTTTAATAAAGAATTAACCTAAGTAACACATTAAGAATTCTAAGGATTTGTGCTTGGAAAAAATGCATAATAAATTTTTTTGTTGGATGTCGTGTTGTATAGTTTAGAAAAGCTCAAAATATGAATAGGATTTTAAGGCCATATATTATGGTAGCTTACAATGCAAAAGAAGGAAGGAAATCTATTATCAATTTTAATCTACAATTTAATGCCATATGAAAAACCACATGTAGTATTATCTAAAATTAATTCTTGACATATTAATTTTATAAAATACACTTACCATTCAATAAACTTCTCCCAAGAAAGAAACCCTAAGTGAACATTAATTGAACCCTAATTTTAGATTCATAACTCTAATCATAACCCTAAGCGAACACTAATCCTAATCAAACCTAACCCTAGCCTTAAAGTTATCATATAATCTAATTATCTCTCTTATCTAAATTTGGGTTGAATTATTTTTTCCTTTATTTTTAATTGCATATATTTTTGTTTATTAGATCTTATTTTTATGAATATATGCAAATATAATTTTACTTCTACATTCATTCTATGCCCATTTTTTCATGATATTTTAACATTCATTTTTCTGGAATATTAGATCAATCTCACACATATAAATATGAAACCTCAACATTTTAAAATTGAATTCTACCCAAAACATAGACACACAATTGAACAAATTCTCAAAAGAAGAATGACATCATTAACATTTAATTCAAAATTCACTCAAATCCACATAAGGAGAGAAAATATATTAGAATTATACATTTATTCATGCTTATAAGTCATATCTGCGTACAAATTAAGATAATTTGCATATATTCATCAAAACTCAAAGCGATCCTATCTATTCTATTTAGATGCTTGGGGTTTTACTTGGAGTTAATAGCACCACGGATATCACTTCCTCATCGGAGGATAGATATCTTTCTACCCATATATTCAACTCAAAACCTAGCTCTGACTTTCATGGAGTTCTCTCCCTACAAATGAGCCTTGAATTCCTTTTATATATGACAAGGGAAACGAAAACAAGCGGGGCTCAAATGTAATTTCACCACAAATTTTCATTTGAACAAAATCTCCATTGCATTTGACTTTCATTTCAAAACTTCCCACACATTGAATCTGCAAAACATAGTGGCGCACGAACTAGGGAAATCTAAAAGAAAAGGGAACACAAATTGTCATCAAAATCCCCTTGTCGCTATCCACGCAAAAAAACCAAGCAACCAAAGTGCCACGAAGGCACCATAACAACTTCTTATTTACCCGCCACCCTACCCTTACCAACACTCAGACCTTGGTATACACGCCCGCTTCTAGTTGTTGCCCAATACGTTAGACCCTCAGCCTCCTCTTCTTTCTTGTCCTTGCCCAATATGGTTCTAGTCCGTCCGCTTGGGGTTTTAACAGTCGATGTTCCCATAGATATCATTTCCTCATTAGAGGGCAGACCATGATTGAAGCGACTTAAATACTGACAGTAGTCTGAGTCAGTCTCGGTTACATCATCAGAAGTGTTGCTCGTAAGGTCAATGGGCGAGTGTTGGCATCTAGAGGAGCCATGCCCATACCTTATTTTCCTACCGACACTAGTAATAGAGCACATCGACTGTTTTCCTTTGTCATCTACCAGTTGAGCAGCAACGTCCTGGAATTGCAACCTTCTACTGCATCTAGTGGGCACAAGTCTGGGCTTGTCAACCAAAGCACCTTCCTAAATAGCAGGACCGAGCTTTTGTGAGCTCAAACGAACAGACCTCCTTACTGACTTACTCATTTTCTCTTCTCAGACAAGCACTCAAACTTGATTAGAATCAGCCCAAAAAGTGCTCAGATCTAACTGCTACAAGAATGACACTATTAGCAATTAATTCCTCTTGTATTTATTGTACGAGGTAATGGCAACCTTCATTAATACTTAGTAAAAATGCATGTGCAAACATGGCAATTTGGCGGCGTATGTACTGTCACCGTTTAACTAGAGTTGCATGAGAATCCAAAGATCACCCTTCATGATTTCCAACAACAACATCTTCACACAGATTGAGATTAATGTGACTACATAAGCAAGGAATAATTCATTAATGCTTCACTAGTTGTACGATAAAATGACCACCATGTGCCATTTTCAAACTTTGAATACTGCCCGCTGATCTCCTGAAGAGTTGGTAGATCAAACAGTTTATCTCGGGCTAACTCGATTTGACATCCAACGAAGCATCGTTCACCTTCCTCATGACCAATAACATTAATCCATCTCGGAAACCAACTACCATGTCAGCGGGTCCTATGCACTTTGCAAATTGAATGGCTAGAGCTACGCATCGCAATCTCCTTGACCTCGCATCTTTTAACCAACCTTCATCTTCCTCCTGTGAGTTAGCAGGGAACAACAAATATTTACATTAGCTTTTGATCTTGGTTGTCGATCTAAAACCATGGGTTATGAGCTCAATAGTGGAGATTGGGTCCCACATTCCATACAGGACACACATCTGCCTTTTGCTGACCTCGCGCCAAATAACAGGGCGACACCTTAGGTCTACGAGTTGGTGGGGTATGATCAAGATCTTCTCCCATATCTTCGAATCTGGAAAACCTACACATTGCACGATTAGTATTTAATGAAATGCTTTGGCTAAGCTGTCGGTGACATGACCACTGGAGTTAATGGCTTAGGCTTACGTCACCGGATTAAAATTAAAACCCAACTTTGATTTTAATACTTTATTTCCTCCAGAAGTAAGGGTTTATTTCCTAAGTCTCGGTTGGCCACTGTTAAATTCTTATCAACCTAACAAAGAACAAATGGATTAAGCTAAGGATTGTGTTGTTGTTATAACTTTAGTTCAATTCCTTGATTACCAATTCTTATTTTTGCATTTGTATATGGATCAATTGAATGTAGCACCATATCGTATAAGAAAATTTTATTAATGCAACCCTAACTCTAACACTAATTAAACCTTGACCCTAACCTGATTGAACTCGTATTATAACCCTAACTCTAACACTAATTGGTACATGTCGTAACCCTAGGTATTGTTGAAACCTAACCCTAATTGTATCAAAACCCTAGAGAACTCTAATTGAACCCTAACCCTAAAATAGACAATAACCCTAACTCCAATCCTAGCCCTAATTTAAGACTAACTTGACATTGTGTATAAAAAGGTTTAAGTTATGAATGTTATAATATAAAAAATAAATGTATTTTCAATGTTTATTTGTCAATTTAAAATATGTGCCAATAATGTTGCAATCACTAATGATTAATTTTTTCTTGATGGTTAAAATAGATTGGTAAGTAAATTTATCTATAATAAGTAAATTTATCATTGATTTTTTCTTGATAAGTAAAATCAATATTTAATAAATTTATCTATAATTCTTATTTAATTTTTCTTAATTAATATTAAATTATATTTTATTAAATTGTTAAAAATTTAAGGATTGCTTATAAATAATTTTTGTGTTTTTTATAATTAACTTGATATTGTGTATAAAAGGTTTAAGTTATGAATGTTATAATATAAAAAAATAAATTTGTTTTCAATGTTTATTTGTTAGATTGATGTGAGAATAATGTTGCATAGTAATGATTAAATTTTTCTTGATTGGTTAAGTGATATTGTGAAATTATTCTATGTTAATTTAATGTTATGAATGTTATATAATATAAAGAAAAATATTTCTAATATATTTTTAATGCATCTTTATATTTTATAAAAAAACATCTAAAATAAAAATGTGATTGTAAAAAAAATACAACTTAATGAGTGAACATACATTTAAAGTTAAAAGTGAAATTATAAAACAAATTGTAAATTTAATTTATTTTTCTTCTATAAATATAATTTTTTTATTTGTCGTCCACCTAGTAATGCCCACTTCTCCTTTTAATGAATGTTTTATTTTGCAAGGGTTGATTTAGTGTTGTAGTTGATCTATTTCCTGCAGATATCAACGATGCTTGCCATCCCGTGATTGGGAATTGAAGGATCACAAAATCACGGGCAGGCGCCATGTGTCCTATCCGGGGGATCAAATTTGAGCTATCGCTGACCAACTACCATTTGATCTGAGCCATTCCCCGCCATCCTATGATGGTGCTTGGGTTGATTGCGAAATCACGGGCGGGTGCCACATGTCTCATCCAATGAAGCCTAAAGAGTAAAGGAAACACTAGCCAGCTTTAAATGTATTAAGGGGTAGATTACTAAAGTGTTCTCGAGACGCACATGTTCTAAATCGACGAATATGTTATAATCTCACTAGAAAAGCTGCTCGAAGGTTAATGACATGGTTGGCGACTGTGTTAAAGGAACGAGATCAACGACACCCACTATCCTGCGATCAAGGATTACTGGGATCACGATATCACGGGTGGGTGCCACATGCCCTTCCTAAAGGATGAAATCTGTGTGACCATTGATGAGATGTCTCTTCAAGATTGACGGTGCCCACCATCCCGCGATTAGGAATTTTGGGATCTCGATGTCGTGGGTGCCTGCCACGTGTCTCATCCAATGAATCCTAAGGAGTGAAGAAAGTGTTCGCCGGTTTTAAATGTATTACGAGGCAGATTACTAATGCGCTTGTAAGATGCACGTGTTTTATTTCAACGCAGATGTTATGATTTTAAGAAAAAAGTTGCTCGACAGTTAAAGGAAATGACGGCGACCATTTTTGAAGGAGCAGGATTTATGGTAAAAAGATCGACGATGCCCGCCATCCCACGATGATAAATCAAAGGATTGTGATATAGCGGGCAACCACCACATGGCATTCCTTCGCGGCGTATGACATAGTGGGCCCCTTTATTGCCGTGGTGGCGATTATGTTAGCCTATTTTGAAGATGGTCGTCGATGATTTGATCAAACTGAAGGATCAACAGCTCAAATTTAAATATGTATAAAATTATTGTTGGAACCGTTCATGCAGCCCGTGAGTGAGCTTTAATGGCGGATGAGACATCCACTGGCAGAATTTGATCAACATAAAATCAATTTACTCATCTCATTTGTATCACAAAGCATCCAAGTATTTCATGAAAATAGTTTCAAAGCCAAAGGTGAAATTGCGAGCAGTTGCTGCCAGAAATTGGAGTTTGTGCAAAAAAATCTGTGAGTTAATTTTCTCGATTTCCCAGTCATTTTGCACCTAAATTTGGGAAAGGGGGGGTCTGCTATGTTTGTCACTGAGTTCATTAAAATATTTTGTTAGGGATATTGTTTAATCATAAATTGTGAGGAATTGCGATATTTTTACTCTGTAATTTCCTATCTCTGCTTAGTCATAGCCACTTGAAGTGTAACATTGTAGTGAGGCCCTAGTTTGTCTAAAATGGCACCAACCAAGCAGCACTCTGGCCACATTGAGTATTTGAAAAGAAACTTGTACAATGATTTCCTAGATCAATTTCCATTATCAACAAATGAAAGAAGGAAAGGTTTGGTGTTGATGCGAGGGAAAATCCTAGGGGAGGGGTTGGTGTGTAATAATTCCAACATTGATGATACTAGGGTTCCACTCATAGGCTTAGAAATGTTCAGATTATGGTATGGACAGAGGAATTTTCCTCGTCCTTTTTCAAATGGATGGATGTACGACATGGGAAAGCTGGTTGTTCCAAATGTGTTCCCTGATGTGGACTTACTTAGAGCAATGGTCAAAAGATATGACCCTATCACATGGGTAATTAGAGATAATGATGGAGGGGTTATATTAGAAATTAACAAAGATGTTATCCAATAGACTTTTGATTTGAGTGAGCCAAGTGATGACTTGGTTCCTATTAATCTTGAAGAAATGAAGCAGGAGTATACAAAATTGAAATCTCTTTTTAGGGTTAAGCTACTTCCACCTCATCTAGTTAAGGCAGGGGGTTCACAATTTCACATCAGCCCTAGTGACCAGGAACCCTTCAGATTGAATTGTTTTGCAAAGCCTTTCCTGGCTACTTTCTATTCACTGTGTCAGATTTTAGGTTTCAGCCTCGGTGCAGTAATGCCGATTGCATACATGTTCATGGGGTGCAAATACAACACCCTAACTTCTTTGTAACATATTACTTTGCTTCTTTTTTGGTGGAGAGGATAGATGAAGGACTGTTGAAGCTACATAATGGTGATACTGGTACTCAATTCTTTTGGTATTCCATGTTGATGCATATGTTCTTGTTTAGGAATGTTGATTTCTTTGCTGAGAAAATGAAATTAAGACAATCAGTTAATGGAAAAAGATTGCTAGTACAGATATGGGCTGCAAATTTATCCTGTAATAAGAAAAGCACTAGTTATGTGCAATTTGATAATTGTTTTGCTACAAGATTGAGGGCTGATTGATGGTAAATGTACCTAGAATCCCTGAGGAAGTGCATGATTTCCTTAGGCCGAAGGAGAGGAAACCAGAATTGAGGGTTTTACATAACTGGGGTGACATTATCCCATATCTAGTCAACATTGTCTTGAGAATATATGGATTTCAAGGAACCCCTCACATACTACCATACAATGTGCCACCAAGACTAGGGTTTGCAGAAGTTATGTGGTAGATGGGGTGAATTCATGAAGATAACCTAACTAGAAAGGGGAAGGGAACATTATTCCTTGATTATACAGTAGTGTCTGACTTTACATTTTCAAAGGGAGGCTGGACACATTTTGACAAATTCTTTGTTGATTACCATTTGAGATTTGGTCCAACGTGACAACATGATCTGAAGGTTTCTTTGCTCTTTTCAGACAAAGAATAAAAGGTGGAAAATTTGCACATGAGTTCAATTTCCCTGAGGATCTGATCAAGAATGAATTTGATTTAAATAGATAGGAACTGAACAAGGAAAAGTGGATAGCTTATAGTAAGCTACTGGATATTGTGCATGAAATGGATCTGAAGTATGATCCATTGATGGAATTCACTCCATACCACAAGATAATTGATTTTTTAATGAATAATTTCAAGGAGATAATGGAGACCTTGACAACCAAAAAGATAAATTTAAGGCTAAGTCTGGATATGCAAGGACAAAGTGATATGCCAATTGAAACAAGGTTAGTATGTCAGCCTATAGAAAGGCGGCCCATCTATAGGAAGAAAAGGGATACTGGCAGTGATGAGGAAGAAGTAGACAGAAAAGGGAAGAAAATAATCAAGGCACCTTCACGACTAGGCCCAAAATTCAAAGTACCTGGGGCTGTCAAAATCATTGAATTAAAATCTTCACCAGAGCGCAGTCCCCCATCACCACCACCTGAACCAAGCCCTAAGAGGCAAAGAACTTATCACCTACTTGAGGATCTCACAGATGAAATTATTGTTACTGATCAAGACATGCAGGTTGGTATATCGTCCCCTCCTAGGTCAGCTGAATTGGTGCTATCTGATTTGGATATGAAGGATAAGAGTGTGCAGGATGCAAGAATGGAGGCTTGCAAGGAGTTCTTAGATGACAATGCATTTGTAAAGACTCTTGTATTCTTGCAATTGGCATGGAGGATGAAATTTGAGGAATATCAAAATAAATGCAAGGAGAGAAGAGAACTAAGGCCTGACACATCAGATCAGAAGAATGATGAAGAAGTGAAAGCTGAACTAATGGAAGAGTTCAAAAACATCACTCCTGAAGAAGGATGACAACTAGTGAATCAAGCCGGTGTTTTGATTTTCCCTGAATGGGACATCGCAGATGTAGTGGCTTTCAATGCCATTATAAAGTCCAAGAATCATTTTCAAGATTCTAAAGAAGTTAAGGCAGCATTACAAAACTCTGCCTTCAGTGAAGAATATGAGACCTTGGCAATTTGGGCATTGGCTCCACAAGGAAGAAAACCAAACATTGCTGATATTAATCCAAATTTCAAAGGAAGATTAATAATAAAGAGGGATTCAGAGACTACAACAACTGAAGCCACTAGTTTAACTGTGAATGTGGCCAAGTTGGCCCAAAAGACTGTTGAAAGGGAGGAAGCTAAAAGAAAGAGCCTAATGGAGAAGTCTAACATTTTAATTAAAGAATATAGTAAAATGCAACAGAGGAATGTTGAGCTACAAACTGAAGTAGAAAGGTTCAAGTATAGACATACTGGGGAAACATCCAGTGCTCCAGGAACCAGCACATCACCTCCCACAACAGGGTCAATGCCTCCTGCTTCTCCAAAGGTTTCTACACCAGGGTCTCCCATTCAAAATCCTACTCCTACCCCTCCTCTAGAACAAGTTGATGAAGAAACAGAGTGCTCTGTTGATCCAACAAAGAGACAACTCATGCATAAAATTGATCAATTATAGACATCACTAAGGGTAAAATATGAGGGTTTTATTTCAAAAGAAAAAGAAATTGTTACTATTGTTTTGGAGCATTTAAATGAAAAGGTGGATAATAAACTTCCCTCTATACATTCTTTGTATTCTTTGCTATTTGAAGCAATAAAGAATATTGATAGGGATCAGGGGATAGTGATTCCAATAATTCAAAATTGGATCCCTAGTGAAAATAATCTATATGTTATGAATAAAGCCTCAAGGTTTGATGTAAATAACATGACCCAATCATTGAAGCCTACTTATATATTAGTTAAATCATTGCAAGGTTTTTAGACCTTACCAGATGATCTAAGTAGGAAGATTAGGGAATTAGTAAAGAATTTCAATGATTGGGGTAACACACTATTACCTGATATAACTGATGAGCAGGGGGAAATCAGAACACTCCAACAATGGCAGGATCAAGTAAGTAAAGTCATCAATAATCAAATTAAAATAATTTGTGATGACTCAGATTATGATTTGTTGGTAAATTGTATGGATAAGATTATTGGTACCGGCTCATTTTTGGAATCTTTTGAAAGAGATGCTAATCAGGTAGCGGTAAAGTATTTTCCTTATAGTAAAAAGGTAAAAGAGGTGATTAATTTTGACTGGCCAATTGACGAAGAATACCAAAGGTGGGTGGCTAAGTATTTGAATGATGATGAGTAAAAAGAGTGGGCTACCGACAGGTGGCAAATCAAATGTTGTGGTTACAGCGTTTCCAATTTTGTATGGATGACTTTCTTGGTGTGGATTTTGCGTGGTTTTTTGTTATTGCATCAACCTTCCTCTGCCGACATGATGAACGAGAATATGCTCCAAAATGATTGTTGTTGTAACAATTTTTGAACAAGAATATTTTTTAAGGTGATGGCTGTTGTAACAAATTTTGGAATATCACCAGGTGCTCCAATTGACTGGTGACAGGTGTACTTTATGGCCCGGTGCTTGTTTTCTCCTTCATTTTCTATAAGAAGGATTTCAAGGCCAGAAGTACAGGTTAGCAAGTAAGATAATTTTTGTCGAGTCTAGGTGAAGTTGCAGAGTGAATTGTAAAGTCCAATGGTTTTAGAGAAATACAATTTAGGTTTTGAGTCATTATGTAACAGGTTTTGAGTTCATAGAGATTTAATGTTGTATAACAGTACTAGCATTTGAGTTGAAATAAAAATTTGAGCTCATATCTCTCCATTGTACATGCATATTTGAACTTTCAATGAAATAACTAAGGGTTGTTTTATCCATCTCACTATTGTGGTGTGTATGATTCTATTTTAGCTTTAATTCAAGGAATTAATCAAAATGCTTGAATGGGATTATAGGCGGATATGTGTTGTATAAGGATTTGATAAGTAGTCCTGGGTTAGAATGCACACTGATGAAATTGTAATGCAATATTGTCATGGATCTTATATGTGATGTATTAAATCTGTTATAAACCTGTAGATGCTTATGAATTTGACTCCTGCAATGGATATATGGCACTGATCTAAGTTGTAATTATTCGTGTAGTTCAGTATTTGTTTGTCTTTTGCCTAGAGCTTGCTACAAATTGCAAATCATTGACTATCTTATACAATGGATTATGTTTAGTTATCTCACGCTCCAGATAGTTGATATTGTCTATGAACAGCCAATTCTAGTTGATATTATCTTATCGTGTTGAGCTATTAAGTGAGATCATCTGTTATTGTTAATGTTGTTTATAATAATGGTGCAGAGGTTGTAAACACATTAAGGGATCACCCTTCTCCCTCGGTCTTGCAGAGCCCGAAGTGTAGGAGGCTTTTAAAGTCCCCGTCGGTTGGTCCAAGTCCTTCGATTTTGCCTTTGATTGGAATTGCAATTCCATAGGTAGATTAGAAGACAAACCTGGTTACATTGTAAAAAGAACCAACATACACGTCAACCACTGAACAACCACCTCTACAACTGACTTTTTAATCTTTTATGATCACATGAAACATAAAACACACTAATTTCAAGGTTGTTAACATCACTATTGAAATGTTTTAATTTTTTGACCTTTCAAACATTAAAAAGTACATCATTAAATTAATTATGTAATGGCATAAAAATTAAAAACATCATGAATTAATTATGTAACCACATAATCAAATATAATTCTATCAAGAAATTAATATCAAATAGATAGTATGCATAACTTATACATTTGAATGTCATTGATCTTCTTCTTCATCAACTCTTTGTCTGATCATCCGATCCAGATTCGACATTGTAAGATTGGTCATATCATCATCATCATCACATCGATATCAGTTTGATAATGTCATCATCCACATGGATGTCATCTTCATGAACATTAACTCCTACATCATCATCATCTAGTTCCTCCTCTTTGACATCTTCGTCAGGGACATCATCAACTAACCGTTGATCCTGATCATCATCTACATCATCTTCTAGTTTTTCGGTATCTTCTTCTTCCACCACATTATAATTTACCAGCCTTCCTCTTGGATCATGTCTAACAACAAATGACTAACTTGGTTTACCTGGAACCTCTGAGTAAAATACCTGCTCACATTGGCTTAGAAGAACATAGGGCTCATTTCTAGCTCGCTCGATCAACCTTGTATTAACCATGGTAAATCCATTATCATGTTCAATAATAGTTCTCTCTGGATCATTTTCATTCAATCGTAGTCTGTACCATAGGATGACGAACAAAATGAATCTGAAGGACTTAAATTCACACTCAAGTATATCATCCAAAATCCCATAGTATCAATTTTCTGAGACTTCTGGATGTATGTCGCTTCTAGATGAAACATTAGTCACCTGAAAGACTGTAGTTATACCAGAATCACAAGTTTTGTTCATGTCATCCAACATTTTGATTCAAAATTTACAACCATTGCACCACATAGCCTTGTGGTGTTTCACCTGCAATATGTCAAACATGTAAAAATTATTGCAATATCGTCAGTTGATAAACATATTTATTCTTGGCCGAATGTATGCAAAGAAAACAATCTCAACATATATATACATCAATATACTTGAAAATAATTAAATAATATGGGTGATTAATATATTTATACGTACTTTATCTCTTAAACCATATGCTAAATCAATTTCCCTTTTGTGTAACATTGGAATATCCATTACGATGAGCTTCTTTAACCAATGAAGCCACACCTTCCCATGTTAATGCGCCCAGATTGTTGACATCGCTCAATCCATACATCATCCAATCAAGATTGTTGGCTTAATGCATGTTCGTAGTGTGCATCCCACCGACCAATCACCGTACTGTAAAATAAATTGAAATTCACAAAACGGTAAATACCACGGTATACGGCCTTAATTTATAATTGATGTATATTGAAGATTAAAAATTAAATAAGTACAATATACATAAAAACCATATGTAAAATGCATTCCAATTAATCTCCATGACCATCTTATAATTACCTCTCACTTTTCTCAATCTACCTTTCCCCAACAGGTACTCCCCTTTGAATTTGTTAATGGAGTTAGGATCCCAAATGCGATCTACATGGATCTTTGCTGCAAACTTAGGAAGATATTCACTAATGTACACTATGGTCTGGTATACCATATATCACTCCACCATAGAACCCTTAGGATGTGCTCTTTGTCTAACCAAAGACTTCAAAAATTTCAAGTGCCTCTCAACCATCCACATTGACCTTGTGTGTACAGGTCCACACAATTCAATCTCCTCAACTTGGTGTATGAGGTAGTGTTCTTGTGCATTGTGCAACATTGAAGGTGGTGACACTTTGCATTTCACACACATTAGACGAGGAATTTTTCTCTTCCAATAATTTATATATTCTTATGGATTTCTTTAGATGAGAACCATCTACAAGTGATTCAAGGCGCAAATATATTAACGAGATTTAATAAAAATATACAGTATATTACATAACAAGTAAAACAAATGAAAATTATAAGATGTATACAACGAATTGAACAAATTTCGCTACTTACCTCATGTATTTTCCAAGATCATATATAACTTGCTTGACATTGTTGTCAAAGTTGTCTAGGAGAGATAGAGGTAGAACATACTACAACAATTATAAAATGATCTTTTCATTATTTTTCCAAAAGTAGTAAACATAATACACTAAATTACATGCATTATACAAGTGTATATAATATACTAGAATAATTACCTTAATGAAGGTATGCCACTCATGCATTTTCATCCCCTCGACCCAAATTCACCTTTCTTTGTTATTATATTGTTTATACTTGTAGCAACTCGCGGAAATTGAATTTTGTATGACTTCTTTTATAGCATTGCTTGTTGCCTGCTAATAACCAAGGAAGGGCACTTATATTAATTTGGTTCCATCACTATTTAATTGAATGACATTTTTTCATTGCATGATTGGCTTCCCTCAATATCACTACAAATTTTGACAATTTTTTCTTTGTCATGCCTTCTATCCAATATTTTCCATAACGCTTATGTTATATTCTTTCTGATATGCATTGTATCAAACAAATGCACAATTTGTAGCTACTCATAGTAGGGCAACCTACTAAATTATTTGGGATAACTTTTCAGTCCCTATGGAAGCCGACCATTAATGCCTTGACAACCTTCATGAAGCATATAAGTTAAACAAATTAACAACGAAAATCATTGTCAATTACAATATGAGTAAACACAACACAATATAAAAATATAAATTCAAAACATATCATATATGATAGATAAACAATTTGATCTGATGTATAACCTTGATGATTAATTCTATTATATTCCAACTTCCATAGGCGAGGTGTCATTCTTGTGGTTTTGATGTAGCCTCCTCTTTCCCATTGAAAAAATGTTTTTCAGTAGTTTGATACTTATGATTTCTATGGAGGAAGTGCCTATACTCATCAAACACCTGCTTTCCTAAACTTGTTGAACGACGAGATTTCATCTTTGGACCACAAATTGGACATGCAAATTTTCCTTTTGTTTGAAGACCTGGAAGATGATATATAATTGGATTAAATATGTCAATTTTTATAATTATATATAATGAATAGATTATTTTAAAAAAATTCATGATATCTACTTCATCAAATTAAATATTGTTAAAGTGCAGTCGAACGTTATAACATACCACAAAATGTGTTAGCCCCGGGGCATCATGAATTGTCCATACAAGCATTGCATGGAATTGAAATTGTCTTTGTCCTATTGGAATCGAGACGCCATACATAGTGATGCCATTCCATAACTTTAGTAACTCGCCGATAAGAGGCTCAATATATACATTCATATCTTTAACTTGGTACTTTACCTAGTTGAATGAACATAAATATTACATAATTATTATAACCATTTTACCGCAATATATATAAATTATTGTACATGACTATTAAATAAAAAAAAAGTCATTATGCAACAAATAAGACAAATGAGATGCTACTATGTTAAAGAAAATTGATGTAAACAAATACTTTGAACAATCATTGACAACATTATGTGCTCCCTCTTTATTGACATCCATGGAGAAATGTTATTGTTGATAACAAAAGCAGGCCACACCGAGTAAATAGATCTCAAATTCTCTCCAAATGGATCGGACAATCATTCCCAATGAAAGCTCGAGATTACGAAAGTTCTTCTTTAAAGTGTGGCCATTTTTCCTCCATGTCCCTAAATCTAGAACGATCCGTAGGAATTCAAAGAATGTCATCTACACTTCTATTCCGTGCATGGTAATCCATAAATTGCGCTATGCTTTCACACCTAAATAATCGTTGCATACATGGAATAATGAGAATATAACAAAGAACCTTACGAGGCACCTTTTTTGTTAGTTGATATGTTCGACATTCACCGATATGACATTCTCAAGTATCTCAAGGTAAAATTCATGCCGCTTTATGATATATAATATGATCATTGGGACATGCATCTATTGCTTTATACTCCATTCCGATATCTTTCATAATGGCACAATAATCTCGGTATGAGCGAGGTAAAACATTTGATGGTGGTAGCAAAAATTTACCAATCAATCTACAACAAAAATAATTTGTTCATATAAAGAATATTAATGGTACATATTTCATCCTTTATTTACTAGTGATGAACTAACAACAATTAAAATAGATGAAAAAAGATGACATATATGACATACCATAACATCCGTGAGATTGCTATGTTTGATAAAGCATTCATAACCTTAAAGTTCAACAGCAACAATACAGCAGGGAGAAGAGTTGTTTCAGAGCCTTCATATAGGGGCTCGTATGCCTTGTCAAGTATAGGTAAATCATGAACATCATCAAAGCCATCTTGATCATCATGATCAGCTCTGCCACTAAATGTGTCATGGATCAATGTATTTGTACCATCATCTTCAACTATGTTTTTTGTTGCATGATCATCTTCTTCCATAGGATCATTAACTTCATCTTTGATATTAATGTTTTATGTCCGTCCGCTAAGTAAAACCACACATTCTCTCGGGCCAAGATAATCCATATCATCTACCCTAGGGCACCCCACCTTTATAAGACACACAATGATAGACACAAATAACCATGATCATGATCAAGTGATTATATATATATATATATATATATATATATATATATATATATATATATATATAATGTTAAAACAATATAAACATTTACAAATTCAATCAATATAAACACATATAATGAACAACTTACCAATGGACGATAATCATGCCCCCCTTCAACATGACCATGTTGCCTACAATTTTTCTTAGTTGTTGTAATTAAAAGTCATCTCGTCTTTAATCCCTTGCAATTATTGAAAGGACAATAACATTTCTCATCACCCTTTCTTTTCAATCTAGCCCACAATCTATCAAGTGTCTCTTCATTTTGTTCTGGACTAATATCATCTAACATGATTTTTCTTTACCAAGCTTGACTATTTAGATCTTCAAAAAATACCAAACTCACACTCTAATAATTTTTATTTATAGACAGGTAACATAATCTACTAATTCTGATATTTTACACCAAAAAAAATTGGCATGCAACCACCCCTGCAAAAGAGAAGATAGTCTGAAGTTAATGACCCCAAAAAACACTTTAAAATGCTAATTTCAAAACTTATTAAATTATGATTTTACTATGATTTCCAACCGTTAAAACTCCTAAAATCATAATATTGAACTTGATCACAAAATTCCTACAACAATGAAAGTAGCGAGCTAGTAAGAGCAAGTGACCCATTCCTAAGGAGCAACAAGTCAGAATCATCATTGCTAATGCCAATACGGATTTATCCTTTTAGTTAAAGATGCAATGTGTCACTTCTTATGACTAGCTTATCCCTAGGGCCCTCAACATTGAGAGAGCCCTAATAAAAAACAACAGAAGCATTGGTAAGAGCGTGATTAGGGTACAAACCCTAGGCCTCCGTAGAAACATAAACAATAACTATAGCAGATTAGTGAGGTTGCAATACCAAAAAGAATGAGACATTGTAGGTAATAACAAAATCTTGCAATCTAAAGATTGTAGCCAATAACAAGCACACTATGTATCTTAGTGACATTTGTAAATGCAATCTACGGTAAGAAGAATGACAGTCACTTGAGATGTGATAGTCAAAAATAGGTTGAGCAGTGACAAGATAATAAAGCTCAAACCTTGCATAGTAAAGTGGAGATTTTAATAGTGAGTTTCCTTACCCCCTTGCTGACTTTAAGGGTTTTTCAAATGCTTTTGGTAGTGTTAGACAAGGCAAATGCAATCAAGGAATGATTGTCCAAATGAAGTAACAGTGGTAATCATAGGTTCAATGTTTTTTCTTAGCCATTAATATTGTATAATAGAGGTAGTGGATTGCATGTTTGAGCAATGTTTTGAGACTCACCAAAGATGGGAGAATAGTGAATAATACCTTGTGGACTGTGAAGTAGTGTCAATAAGGTTGAAGGATCTTAAGAACTACAATACCATGAAACAATGAGTCCCCTATAGTAAGTAGGTAGTCTACAGGGAATAGTTTGATTTTATAGAAGGATGCTCGTGAAAGGAATCTTCAAGTGATAGTGAGTGAGCTGTTTGAGATTGCAGTTGAGGGTGAAATACCTAGTCTTAAAGGAAGCTAGCAAAGCAGTAAATGTGCAAGAAAATTGAATCATACACAACAAACAATTCACAATGTTATCTTCCATAATGCCTTGAGTTTGAATACAAAAATCTCATTGTATCTTCATGATGAAAGTGGTGATCTTAATGGTCAATCACTGGCAACCATGATTTTAAACACATCCTATTGTGCTTATGGAGGCAACATTTTAAGCAAGGCAAAGGAGTGGTGGTTTGGAACAATGGCAAGTATGAAGGACTTGCTTTATATGCATACTATGCAATCTAGCTTAAGAAAGCTGCTCTTAGAAGAGAGATCAAGGTGGATTATGGAACCCATGGGTTACCATGAAAAGGATTAAAGCAAAGATTGAGATCTATTTAAAAACCACAGTCATGAAGATATTAAAGATGTCACATGCAAAACCCTAGTAGCTAGAGTAATGAATACATTGCCAAAGAGGATAGTGTGCTGGGGCAGATTTAGGAGATCTCTACATTATCTAATTATAGGGAAATACATCATTTATTTATTTTTTTAATTAAAAGAAATCATTCTAAACCCTATATAAGATACATTGATACTTCAAAAGCCTCTCAAGGAATTTGAGATTATGCAAATATATGTCAAGTAACATTCATAAGGTTTAGAAAATCTTGATCACTCTCTAGAATAGCCCATTAAACATGGGTTGTGCTTGAATGCACTAAATAATTGATATAACACAACCACTCTGCATATCAACCAGAGTTATAGGCTCTTTATTGTAGTAAGAGGTAATCACTCTTCAATCATGCTATAATTACATCCTAACCTGTTAAACTTGAGACAACCTGAATGCACCCAATGATGATTGACACCTACATTATACAACCTAAATTAACTACATTATATGAGTGCCTCCATTTCTATCACAACATAGCCACATTAAACTTGGGTCACACGTGAATGCATCATGTATTTGTTATAGCACAATTGTGCCACATGACCAATAGAGTTATGGATCACATAATTACAGTCACAAGAATTTGTTCCTCGGTTGTGATCTTATGGTGATTCCACACAACAAAATATGGATATGAAATTCTTAAAATCCTTAACCTCTAAAAATGAAATCTGATGAGATGTTGCTTTAAAATATGATTTTCAAACCTAGAACTACAAATCTGACTTCACAACTAAATTCTACAAAAAAACAATGAATACACTCAACCTGGTGATATCTTCTTGAATTTTTTCTTATTTTTCCCAAGAAAATCGTCCTTAGTTCTCCACAAACTATCTCAAGTAGAGCAAATCACTGTCGCAATAAATCAGGCGCAAACTCACTTTTCTTTATGTTGGCCACAATTTTATTTTTTTTAATTTTTCATGTTTGTCAAAAATTCAACGAAAATGATAGCCGGCATTTCGATGAACCCCAGGTTTTTTGAAATTTTGACGAACGTCAGGGATAAACTTTCAAAAAATTGGAAATTACACATCAAATTTTACAATCACCCAACGAACATCGAATTTTACATATTTCGTTGGACGGTTTCGTCGGATTTTGCAGTCAAATGTATTAGTGCCTAGAACCCAAATGAGCTTCCTTAAGGGAAAGGGGTATTTCCACTTTAGTGAGACACTGAAGAAGTAATCCATTATAAGATTTTTGATAAAGAACATCTGACAAGACAACTTAATGGGCTGACAACTTTTGTATACGAGTGTGATCATCCGGCGTCACATCATCGGGAAAGTTTCTAGTCTTTAGATAGTTGTAGATGTTAGAATACAATTCTCCTGAGTCTACATGGGAACACATGAGAACATTAGATTTAGGTTGGTTGAAAATAACAAAAGATCAAAGAATATGAATCACAAAGTGGTATTCTTTTGTATCCTTTTCTGAAGGTACCAGGGAGGCGCGCTCACCATGGCATCTGCATGTTGGTTTTCTCTTCTAGGGACACTATCTATTGTGAAAGAGGAGAATCAATCAAGTAAGGACAAAGAAAGATCTCGATACTAAGACAAAATATTTTTCTTAGCTTGATAGGCTCCCATGATCTGATTCACAATGAGCTTAGATTCACCATGTATACGAAGATTTTTATTTTTAACATAATCGTGGCCCATAAGTCAGCAATGAGGGCTCCGTACTCAACGATGTTGTTGGTGAAAGTAAGTTCTAATCAAAAGGAGAGAGGGACTGGCTTGCCTTCAAGTGAGATTAGAACTACACCCGCTACGGAGCCAGTCTAACATCTTGATCCATCAAAGTACATTTCCCATACAAGATCATGATTAGTTGTGAAAATATCTTCATTAGGGAATAGGTCAACACCAAGGAAGGAATGAGGTAAGGAGCATTTTCTAGTTGATTAGCGACCTCTTGACCTTTTATTGACTTTTGAGTTACAAACTTTATGTCAAACTCAGAAAGCAACATTACCCACTTTGCTAACCTCCTAGCAAGGTTGGCACTGGGAAATAAATGCTTTAGAAGATCACTTTTCACAATAACATGCATTTCAACATGAAGAAGATAATGTCTTAACTTCTACGTGGTAAAGACGAGAGCAAGAAATTGCTTCTCCATGGAGGAATAATGAGTTTCATAATCAACTAAGACAGGACTAATGTAGTAGACCAATCTTTCTCTCCTGACATCATCATACTAAGCAAGCAAAGTTGCCAAAGCCTATGGTGATGTAGCAAGGTAAAGCAAAAAGGGTCTACCCTACATAGCTAACATTAATATGAGAGGATTAGCTAGATAAGTTTTTATTGAATCAAAATCTTTTTGGAACTCCTCATCCCATATAAAGCAAACATCCTTTCTCAATAAACGAGTGAAAGTAAGGGTACAGTCTGCCAACTGAGATATAAATCTATGAATTGCTTGAATCTTCCCTTGTAAACTCTACAAATTAGAAATATTCCTAGGTGGAGGCATACTAACAATTGCATCAATATTATTTGTGTCAACTTCAATTCCATGATGAGAAACTATGAATCACAAAAATTTTCCCACATCCACATCAAAGACACACTTAAGAGGATTGAGCCTCATCTTATAGAGTCGAAGCCTCTCAAAGATAAGATGAAGATTTCCTACATGACCTTGACGAGTTATGGAATTTTCCAAGATATCATCAATGTAGTCTTCTAGGATTTTATCAATGAAATTGTGAAAGATTAGGGTCATTTCTCATTGGTAATTCGCTCCTGCATTCTTTAACCCAAACGAAATGACCACATAGGAAAAGGTCCCCCAAGGGATAGTGAAGCCTATCTTATACTGATCTTCCAAGGTTAATATGGATCTAGTTATAGCCCGAGAAGCCATCCGTGAAGGACAACAAGGCATGGCCTGCAGTCGAGTCTACAATCATATTGATATTAGGAAATGGAAAATAACCCTTAAGAGAATCCTTATTAAGATCATGAAGTTCAATGCATATACGTTTAAGGTCATCAGGTTTACTAACAACAACAATATTCAAAATCCAAGGCAAGTAGTCAATCGGACGGATAAAGCCTACTTTCAATAACTTCTCTATCTCAGTCTCAACCAACAAGGTAACCTTGGGCTTGATCTTTCAAAAAAAATTCTTAATAGGCTTGGCATCAAGATATAAGACAATATTGTGAACCACTATAGACCCATCGATACCGAGCATGTCCTCATATGACCAAGTGAAGATATTCGGATGGGAATGTAAGAGGTCGGAGTGCACCTTAGCTTCTTCAGAAGAAACGAACTTCTCGACCTTAATCACCTTTTCAAAAGATTTAGGATCCATGAAAACTTTAGTAGTTTCCCCTTGGAGGAGGGGACTACAATATTTAGGATGTGGTATAGGGACACCGTCATCTATATTTGATAGAGGGGCCTTTTCATCCATACTCAAAACATATTCGCCAAAGTATGCCTATTTACTTAGATGATACAAGAATCATTGTTTATGGTGAAAAGAGGGCAAGTGGGAGTAGGAACCTAAGAATTATTCTAGTGCTTCCTCCGAGGAGAAAACATCTAATTGGACTTCTTTAGCCTCCGTGCCATCCTCTATCAATTTGAAATGGAATAGATTAAGAGGTTCAACTAAAATCATATTAACACTCCACCAAGGCGTTTGCTTAGATTGTTCAATACAGTATCCCAAATCAAAATAACACTTGTGAGGCTTAAATTGGATAGGGACTTGAATTTCTTGCTTAATACATCCAAGGCCTTTATGTCCATAACAAATGAGCCTATATCCAAGATCATAGCATGTTTGCAAAGCTTTAGAAGATGGTGGTTCTACCTAGAGAGCATCATTCCACCAATGGACATCAAATGCATCTACAAGGCCAAAACCATCTTCCTTATCTGATTCACAAATGTTAAC
>VDFB02353493.1:423040562-423114536 GCA_007258455.2 Sequoia sempervirens
GGCATCATGAATTGTCCATACAAGCATTGCATGGAATTGAAATTGTCTTTGTCCTATTGGTCTAGAGGCGTCATACATAGTGACGCCATTCCATAACTTTAGTAACTCGTCGATAAGAGGCTCGATATATACATTCATATCTTTAACTTGGTACTTACCTAGTTGAATGAACATAAACATTACATAATTATTATAACCATTTTACTGCAATATATATAAATTAATGTACATGACTATTGAATAAAAAAATATAAGTCATTATGCAACAAATAAGACAAATGAGATGCTACTACGTTAAAGAAAATTGATGTAAACAAATCCCTGGAACAATCATTGACAACATTATGTGCTCCCTCTTTATTGACATCCATAGAGGAATGTTATTGTTGATAACAAAAGCAAGCCACACTGAGTAAATAGATCTCAGCTCTCCAAATGGATTGACAATGTCCGCTCCCAATGAAAGCCTGAGATTACGAGGTTCTTCTTTAAAGTGTGGCCATTTTTCCTCCATGTCCCTAAATCTAGAACCATCTGCAGGCATTCGAAGAATGTCATCTCCACTTCTATTTCGTGCATGGTAATCCATCAATTGTGCTAAGCTTTCGCACCTAAATAATCGTTGCATACATGGAATAATGAGAATATAATGAAGAACCTTGAGAGGCACATTTTTTGTTAGTTGATCTGTTTGATATCTACCGATATGACATTTTGGGCATTCTGTTGCAAATTCATGTTGTTTATGATATATAATATGATCATTGGGACATGCATCTATTGCTTGATACTCCATTCCGATATCTTTCATAATGGCACATAAATCTCGGTATGAGCGAGGTAAAATATTTGATGGTGGTAACAAAAATTCACCAATCAATCTATAACAAAAAATAATTTGTTTATATAAAGAATATTAATGGTACATATTTCATCATTTACTTACTAGTGATGAACTAACAACAATTAAAATAGATGAAAAAAGATGACATATATGACATACCATAACATCTGTGAAATTGCTATGTTTGATAAACCATTCATAACCTTCAAGTTCAACAACAACAATACAGCAGAGAGAAGAGTTGTTTCAGAGCCTTCATAAAGGGGCTCGTATGCCTTGTCAAGTACAGGTAAATCATGAACATCATCAAAGTCATCTTGATCATCATGATGTCGGCTACGCCTAAGCGTGGCATGGATCAATGTATTTGTACCATCATCTTCAATATATTTTTTGGTGCATGATCATCTTCTTCCATAGGATCATTAACTTCATCTTCGATATTCACAGCTCCATGTTCGTCTGCTTGTAAAACCACATTCTTCAGGCCGTGATAATCCATATCATCTACCCTAGGGCACCCCACCTTTATAATAATGATAGACAATAAATAAACCATGATCATGATCAAGGATTATATATATATATATATATATATATATATATATATATAATGTTAAAACAATATAAACATTTACAAATTCAATCAATATAAAACACATATAATGAACAACTTACCAATGGACGATAATCATGCCCCCTTCAACGGGACCATGTTGCCTACAATTTTTTTCAGCTGTTGTAATTAAAAGTCATCTCGTCTTTAAGCCCTTGCAATTATTGCAAGGACAATAACATTTCCCATCACCCTTTCTTTTCAATCTAGCCCACAATCTATCAAGTGTCTCTTCATTTTGTTCTCGGACTAATATTATCTGACATGATTTTTCTTTACCAAGCTTGACTATTTAGATCTTCAAAAAATATCAAACTCACACTCCAATAATTTTTATTTATAAACAGGTAACATAATCTACTAATTCTGATATTTTACACCAAAAAAATTTGGCGTGCAACCACCCCTGCAAAAGAGAAGATAGTCTGAAGTTAATGACCCCAAAAACACTTTAAAATGCTAATTCCAAAACTTATTAAATTCTGAATTTACTATGATTTCCAACCGTTAAGACTCCTAAAATCATAATATTGAACTTGATCACAAAATTTCCTACAACAATGAAGGTAGCGAGCTAGTAAGAGCAAGTGACCCATTCCTAAGGAGCAACAAGTCAGAATCATCATTGCTAATGTCAATACGGATTTATCCTTTTAGTTAAAGATGCAATGTGTCACTTCTTATGATGAGCTTATCCCTAGGGCCCTCAACATTGAGAGAGCCCTAATAAAAACAACAGAAGCATTGGTAAGAGCATGATTAGGGTACAAACCCTAGGCCTCCGTAGAAACATAAACAATAACTATAGCGATTAGTGAGGTTGCAATACCAAAAAGAATGAGACATTGTAGGTAATAACAAAATCTTGCAATCTAAAGATTGTAGCCAATAACAAGCACACTATGTAGCTTAGTGACATTTTTAAATGCAATCTACGGTAAGAAGAATGATAGTCACTTGAGATGTGACAGTCAAAAATAGGTTGGCAGTGACAAGATAATAAAGCTCAAACCTTGCATAGTAAAGTGGAGATTTTAATAGTGAGTTTCCTTACCCCCTTGCTGACTTTAAGGGTTTTTCAAATGCTTTTGGTAGTGTTAGACAAGGCAAATGCAATCAGGGAATGACTGTCCAAATGAAGTAACAGTGGTAATCATAGGTTCAATGTTTCTTCTTAGCCATTAATATTGTATAATAGAGGTAGTGGATTGCATGTTTGAGCAGTGTTTTGAGACTCACCAAAGATGGGAGAATAGTGAATAATACCTTGTGGACTTGAAGTAGTGTCAATAAGGTTGAAGGATCTTAAGAACTATAATACCATGAAACAATGAGTCCCCTGTAGTAAGTAGGCAGTCTATAGGGCATAGTTTGATTTTATAGAAGGATGCTCATGAAAGGAATCTTCAAGTGATAGTGAGTGAGCTATTTAAGATTGCAGATGAGGGTGCAATACCCAGTCTTAAAGGAAGTTAGCAAAGCAGTAAATGTGCAAGAAAATCGAATCGTACACAACAAAAAAATTCACAATGTTATCTTCCATAATGCCTTGAGTTTGAAGACAAAAATCTCATTGTATCTTCATGATGAAAGTGGTGACCTTAATGGCCAATCACTGGCAACCATGATTTTAAAACATGCTATTGTGCTTATGGAGGCAACATTTTAAGCAAGGCAGTGAGTGGTGGTTTGGAACAATGGCAAGTATGAAGGACTTGCTTTATATGCATACTATGCAATCTAGCTTAAGACAACGTTCTTAGAAGAGATTGAAGGTGGATTATGGAACTCAAGGGTTACCATGAAAAGGATTAAAGCAAAGATTGAGATCTATTTAAAAGCCACGGTCATGAAGATATTAAAGATGTCACATGCAAAACCCTAGTAGCTGGAGTAATGAATACAATGCCAAAGAGGATAGTGTGGGGATTTAGGAGATCTCCACATTATCTAATTATAGGGAAATACATCATTTATTTATTTTTTAATTAAAAGAAATCATTCTAAATCCCTATAGGATACATTGATACTTCAAAAGCCTCTGAAGGAATTTGAGATTATGCAAATATATGTCAAGTAACATTCATAAGGTTTAGAAAATCTTGATCACTCTCTAGAATAGCCCATTAAACATGGGTTGTGCTTGAATGCACTAAATAATTGATATAACACAACCACTCTGCATATCAACCAGAGTTATAGGCTCTTTATTGCAGCAAGAGGTAATCACTCTTTGATCATGCTATAATTACATCCTAACCTGTTAAACTTGAGACAACCTGAATGCACCCAATGATGATTGACACCTACATTATACAACCTAAATTAACTACATTATATGAGTGCCTCCATTTCTATCACAACATAGCCACATTAAACTTGGGTCACACATGAATGCATCATGTATTTGTTATAGCACAATTGTGCCACATGACCAATAGAGTTATGGATCACATAATTACAGTCACAAGAATTTGTTCCTCTTGTGATCTTATGGTGATTCCACACAACAAAATATGGATATGAAATTCTCAAAACCCTTAACCTAAAAATGAAATCTGATGAGATGTTGCTTTAAAATATGATTTTCAAACCTAGAACTACAAATCTGACTTCACAACTAAATTCTACAAAAAGACAATGAATACCCTCAACCTGGTGATATCTTCTTGAATTTTTTCTTATTTTTCCCAAGAAAATTGTCCTTAGTTCTCCACAAACTATCTCAAGTAGAGCAAATCACTGTCGCAATAAATCAGGCGCAAACTCACTTTTCTTTATGTTGGCCACAATTTTATTTTTTTTAATTTTTCATGTTTGTCAAAAATTCAACGAAAATGATAGCCGGCATTTCGACGAACCCCAGGTTTTTCAAAATTTTGACGAACGTCAGGGATAAACTTTCAAAAAATTGGAAATTACACATCAAATTTTACAAGCACCCGACGAACATCGAATTTTAAATATTTCGTCGGATGGTTTCGTCGGATTTTGCAGTCAAATGTATTAGTGCCTAGAACCCAAATGAGCTTCCTTAAGGGAAAGGGGTATTTCCGCTTTAGTGAGACACTGAAGAAGTAATCCATTATAAGATTTTTGATAAAGAACATCTGACAAGACAACTTAATGGGCTGACAACTTTTGTATACGAGTGTGATCATCCGGCGTCACATCATCGGGAAAGTTTCTAGTCTTTAGATAGTTGTAGATGTTAGAGTAAAATTCTCCCGAGTCTACATGGGAACACATGAGAACATTAGATTTAGGTTGGTTGAAAATAACAAGAGATCGAAGAATATGAATCACAAAGTGGTATTCTTTTGTATCCTTTTCTGAAGGTACCAGGGAGGCGCGCTCACCATGGCATCTGCATGTTGGTTTTCTCTTCTAGGGACACTATCTATTGTGAAAGAGGAGAATCAATCAAGTAAGGACAAAGAAAGATCTCGATACTAAGACAAAATATTTTTCTTAGCTTGATAGGCTCCCATGATCTGATTCACAATGAGCTTAGATTCACCATGTATACGAAGATTTTTATTTTTAACATAATCGTGGCCCATAAGTCGGCAATGAGGGCTCCGTACTCAATGATGTTGTTGGTGAAAGTAAGTTCTAATCAAAAGGAGAGAGGGACTGGCTTGCCTTCAAGTGAGATTAGAACTACACCCGCTACGGAGCCAGTCTAACATCTTGATCCATCAAAGTACATTTCCCATACAAGATCATGATTAGTTGTGAAAATATCTTCATTAGGGAATAGGTCAACACCAAGGAAGGAATGAGGTAAGGAGTGTTTGCTAGTTGATTAGTGACCTCTTGACCTTTTATTGACTTTTGAGTTACAAACTTTATGTCAAACTCAGAAAGCAACATTACCCACTTTGCTAACCTCCTAGCAAGGTTGGCACTGGGAAATAAATGCTTTAGAAGATCACTTTTCACAATAACATGCATTTCAACATGAAGAAGATAATGTCTTAACTTCTACGTGGTAAAGACGAGAGCAAGAAATTGCTTCTCCATGGAGGAATAATGAGTTTCATAATCAACTAAGACAGGACTAATGTAGTAGACCAATCTTTCTCTCCTGACATCATCATACTAAGCAAGCAAAGTTGCCAAAGCCTATGGTGATGTAGCAAGGTAAAGCAAAAAGGGTCTACCCTACATAGCTGACATTAATATGAGAGGATTAGCTAGATAAGTTTTTATTGAATCAAAATCTTTTTGGAACTCCTCATCCCATATAAAGCAAACATCCTTTCTCAATAAACGAGTGAAAGTAAGGGTACAGTCTGCCAACTGAGATATAAATCTATGAATTGCTTGAATCTTCCCTTGTAAACTCTACAACTTAGAAATATTCCTAGGCGGAGGCATGCTAACAATTGCATCAATCTTATTTGTGTCAACTTCAATTCCATGATGAGAAACTATGAATCACAAAAATTTTCCCACATCCACATCAAAGACACACTTAAGAGGATTGAGCCTCATCTTATAGAGTCGAAGCCTCTCAAAGATAAGATGAAGATTTCCTACATGACCTTGACGAGTTATGGAATTTTCCAAGATATCATCAATGTAGTCTTCTAGGATTTTATGAATGAAATCGTGAAAGATTAGGGTCATTTCTCATTGGTAATTCGCTCCTGCATTCTTTAACCCAAACGAAATGACCACATAGGAAAAGGTCCCCCAAGGGATAGTGAAGCCTATCTTATACTGATCTTCCAAGGTTAATATGGATCTAGTTATAGCCCGAGAAGCCATCCGTGAAGGACAACAAGGCATGGCCTGCAGTCGAGTCTACAATCATATTGATATTAGGAAATGGAAAATAACCCTTAAGAGAATCCTTATTAAGATCATGAAATTCAATGCATATACGTTTAAGGTCATCAGGTTTACTAACAACAACAATATTCAAAATCCAAGGCAAGTAGTCGATCGGACGGATAAAGCCTACTTTCAATAACTTCTCTATCTCGGTCTCAACCAACAAGGTAACCTTGGGCTTGATCTTTCAAAAAAAATTCTTAATAGTCTTGGCATCAAGATATAAGACAATATTGTGAACCACTATAGACCCATCGATACCGAGCATGTCCTCATATGACCAAGTGAAGATATTCGGATGGGAATGTAAGAGGTCGGAGTGCACCTTAGCTTCTTCAGAAGAAACGAACTTCTCGACCTTAATCACCTTTTCAAAAGATTTAGGATCCATGAAAACTTTAGTAGTTTCCCCTTGGAGGAGGGGACTACAATATTTAGGATGTGGTATAGGGACACCGTCATCTATATTTGATAGAGGGGCCTTTTCATCCATACTCAAAACATATTCGCCAAAGTATGCCTATTTACTTAGATGATACAAGAATCATTGTTTATGGTGAAAAGAGGGCAAGTGGGAGTAGGAACCTAAGAATTATTCTAGTGCTTCCTCCGAGGAGAAAACATCTAATTGGACTTCTTTAGCCTCCGTGCCATCCTCTATCAATTTGAAATGGAATAGATTAAGAGGTTCAACTAAAATCATATTAACACTCCACCAAGGCGTTTGCTTAGATTGTTCAATACAGTATCCCAAATCAAAATAACACTTGTGAGGCTTAAATTGGATAGGGACTTGAATTTCTTGCTTAATACATCCAAGGCCTTTATGTCCATAACAAATGAGCCTATATCCAAGATCATAGCATGTTTGCAAAGCTTTAGAAGATGGTGGTTCTACCTAGAGAGCATCATTCCACCAATGGACATCAAATGCATCTACAAGGCCAAAACCATCTTCCTTATCTGATTCACAAATGTTAACCGCCTTAGTGGGGATAGGATTATCCTCCTCAGTAGGGGAATGATCGATTTCCTGAATAGGATTACAACTTTCCTTCTCAATGGGAGTCTAATCACTCTCCTTAATAGAGTTGTTCAAGGTTATCAAAAGTTTAAGATGAATGGGATTCATTCTGTATTCTCCAATAAAGAATTTAAAGAATTCCAAGGATCCCCAATCATCAGTAAGAAATGCATTTGATTCAGAAGAAGTAGAGGGGGAAGACTTAGGACTTTCTACTTTAGGTTGCTCCTCTTTAGTGATATTTGCTTCAGGGACGACCTCCACAGATGGTATCGCCGAGGAACATGTCATTGCATCATAGATAAGTAACAGAATACAATTCTTAAGAGTCGAAACAACTGAAGCCCAACCAACAACGGCCAATTCACAAAGGTGAATAGCTTCAGGGTTAGCCTTGACTATGACCACTTGATTGTTTGCTACAAACCTCAAAGAATGATGTAAAGTAGAAGTCACAACACCCATAGCATGAATCCAGAGTCTCCCTAAGAGAATATTGTAAGGTAAGGGGCCATGAATCACATAAACCAAGGTGGGTAAGGTAAGGAAGCCTAACCGCAAAGGAAATATTATTGTGCCTAGGGCTTGACAACCAACGTTATCAAATACATGAATATACAGAGAAGAAGTAGCTAGAGAAGAAGAATCAAATTTAATCTTAGGTAGTAGATCCATACCACAAACGTTGAGATTCATACTCATGTCAATGAGCGTACACCTAATACTGATAGTATTAACATTAACTATGATCATTAAAGGGTCAGCTTATTTCTACACATCGGGGGACATAAGTTCCTACAGATAGAACATGATATTTGATGAATCTACACGAATATGAGCCATCAACACATTAACATCCATCGGCCTAGTGGAGGTAGGAAAGAGGATCTTTTGCAAGGCTTCTTGAAGCATACCTTGATAAATCAAAGCAGTCTCAAGAAAATCCCAAAGAGAGATTTTAGTTAGAGTAACACAAAGTTGCTCGAAAATATCAGTCTCCAGGTGCTTTAGTCGCGGGTTTAGGTGTTGAAGGAAGAATTGGTTGAGAAGGTGGTAAAGAAGTAGGAACTTAAGTAGGTTGAGGTGTAGGAACTGTGGATGTGTCGAATGTGTAGAGTGAGTTATTCTAATGTCAACACAAACCTTAATGAGACATTTTACATTCAAAGTTTGAAGCAAGTAAAACTAATCTATTCATAATACAATCAAACCTTTCAAATATGTATCATTGTTCTCTATTTTTAGGGCTTTATTAAACCATTTGGCCCTCATATTTCTATGGGCACAAAGGTTGTTAAAATGACTACCTAGAAAATGAGATTTGATACTTAATATGCAAGCTAAGATGATTTCTATGTGCAAATGTGAGGTGGAAGGATTAGTGGTATGCAAATGTGTGCTGGAATGATTAGTGGTATGCTCCTAAATGAAACAAAAGGATGGAAATGATAATGGATGCAAAAATAAATGAAGGATGATGTTGATGATAGATGAACAAGTTGAGATGAGTGAGATTATATGCAACTACATTGAACTATCCATGATTATGCATATGCTCAAATGCAACAAAAAAATCAAACTAACCTAAAATGTAATTATGACGCAATGAGGATGATAAAATGTAACTATGAAGCAATTAATTAATCTAAGATGAGAATGCAAAGTAACACATTATATGAAAACTAAGTATAAGACTCCATGAAAGCTCCAAGCTCCTATGAAAAACCTACATGGTAACAATACTCAAAGTGTGAATGAAAAATGGCATTATAACACTATTCCAATTTGTATCTCAAAATAGCATTATAACATTACTCAAAAGGTGGATGATAAATGCTAAGGAAAGAGGGTGTATTTATAGGGTTTCTCAAGCATTTTGTGAGGTGGCACCTATCAATGGTTCAGATTCAAAGGAGACAAGATAGATGGTGGAGATGAAAGGAATCGGGATGGTGTCCCCTTGACCAAGGACAACATGCCATGTGTGTGAAGAGAATCCCTTGACCAATTGGAAGCATGCCAAATGTATGAGATTCCAAGTGTGTGAAACAAAGACCCATGTGCTCCAAATTTTTGGAAGTGTGGGGGAATAAAGCCATGTGCTTTTTCTTATTGGTGGAAGTGTGTGAGGATAATTCTAATTAATAATTAGGCTTATTTATTTTCATGTGACCTTTATGAGGTGGCACATAAAATAGTTGTAGAAATGTGCTCTAATTCTTAATCAAGATTAGGGAAGATTAATTAAATAAACACATTTAGTGTTTTTTTGTTTATTTAATTTAGAAGAATGTGAATTAGGAGAATTAAAAGGAAAGTGAACAATATAAATAAAGTAAGACCTTATTTATATATAGTTGAAGTATTAATCAAATAGGTTGTATTTAATTAATTGAATGCGATGACTATTTCCAGGTGTATAGATTTTTCCCCTCTTTCAAGTGATGTGTTTACACATTACTTCAAAGAAGATTTTGATGTTGATGCTTAGATGATGCGAGATTTCGATGCCCCAGAATTTTGAATTTCAGGTATTGACAGATATATGCCCCCTCGAGAGATAAATCAATGAATTTAAGGATGTGAAAATGAAGTGTTGAATGATGTGATAAGTGTCGTGATGATGCAATGATGATCCAATGTTGATTCGGTGAAGGTTTGATGTCAGCGACAATTTATCTCTCGAAATTGAGTTGCAAGCTCTTTATTTGAATAGTGTTGATTAATTACCCCTCCTTTTTGGTAAAAATGTGAAATAAATCCCACCCTAATTCCCTCCATTTTACCCTTAAAAGGTAAAAAGGGGTAAAATGGGATTCATTTGCACATTTTGAGTTTGGAGAAGTTGAAGATTGGAGAGCTTAGAGAAAGATGGTGATCCTATACCACAAGCATCATTTCAAGCATCTTCGCCAACCTGATCAGCCTGTTGCCTCTGGACCTACAGTATGCTTTACAAGAAACCTCTTTGTTAGTCATTTTATTGCCTTTTAATGGTATTTTGAACGTCGTAGATGGATGTTGTAGCTTATGGGATGTCATTTATGCACTTTCGGGTGATGTTTTTGTCGTTTTTGAGTGTTTTGAGCATGTTTAAGAGTTTTGGCACCTTTGTGGTCCCAAATGGCGCCTTTTGCAAGCTTGAAATTCAATTTTTCACGTGTTTTAAGAGTTTTGGAACCTTTGGGGTCCCAAATGGCGCCTCTTGCAAGGTTGAAATTGGTGTTTTTGAGCCTTTTGAGAGTTTTGGCACCTTTGGGGTCCCAAGTGGCACCTCTTGCAAAGTTGAAATTGGTGTTTTTGAGCCTTTTGAGAGTTTTGGCACCTTTGGGGTACCAAGTGGTGCCTCTTGCAAGGGTAAAAATGCATTTTTTTGGGTGGTTTTAGAGTTTTGGCGCCTTTGGGGTCCCAAGTGGCACCTCTTACAAGCTTGAAATTCAAGTTTTTGGCCTCCAACATTGTTTTAGCGCCTTTGGTGTCCCAAGTGGCACCTCTTGCAAGCTTGAAAATGGAGGTTTTTGGCCTCCAACATTGTTTTGGCGCCTCTTGCAAGCTTGGAAAACATGTTTTTGAGATGAAAACTCTATTTTGGCACCTTTGGGGTCCCAAATGGCGCCTCTTGTTGCCTTGGAAAATTGTCATTCTTGTTGATTTAAGGTGGTTTAGCTTGTTGTTTGACCTGTTTTGCGGGGTGTGATTACGGAAATCCTTTAGGGTGATGTTTGCAAGATGTCCTTAAAGTCTAGGAGTCATTGGTTTGTCACGTTTTGGATTAATTTCAGTCAGATTGTGCTATGTTCAGTGTTCGATTGATGTTTTGTGTGATGATTTGATCTTATGATAGGCAAGAATCAAATGAGAGAACCAGTGTTGTATCGTCCTCATGATAGGCAAGGAACAATAATAGGATTGATAACATATCATCCTCATGATATGCAAGGAACGATGGTAGGATTGATAGCAGATCGTCCTCATGATAGGTGAGGAATGATGATAGGATTGATAGCAGATTGTCCTCATGATAGGTGAGGAACCATAGCTTGATTGATAACAGATCATCCTCATGATAGGTGAGGAATCATAGTTTGATTGATAGTATATTGTCCTCATGATAGGTGAGGAACAATAACTTGATTGATAACAAATCATCCTCATGATAGGCGAGGAACAATAAGTTTGAATGATAGCAGATCGTCCTCATGATAGGCGAGGAACGATGGGTTGATTGAATGAGATGTTGATTGTTCTGATTTGATTTGATTTGAATGACTACACATTAGCTTGATTGATTGATAATCTTGATTGAACATGACATTGATTGAATTATTTGTGTTCATGATTAGGGAGATGGAGATGTACTCCAGTCTCAAGAGCGATTCCTGAAGACCTGGAACATGGTCCGCCGGTTTTCATCAGTCGACTTGGAGATTATCTCTTAGTGTGGATTGACTTCCTTGCTAGACATTCCACAATATAGAATCAACAGAGGTTTATTGACAGCTTTGGCAGAGAGATGGCACAGTGATCATAATACATTTCATTTACTGACTGGAGAGATGATCGTGACTCTCGAGGATGGCTATCGTATTCTATGGATCCTGGTGATGGGAGAGATAGTAGTGTATGATAAGATAGAGTGAGGTGGGATAGCTGCCTTGCAGAGATTGTGTCGAGATGATTATGTTATGGGCTGATAGATCCCTTGGATTGAGATGATTAGCAGATATGATCCTTTGTTGTGTGTAATTTCTGGATTTATTGGTGGATTCCTTTGTCCTGATTATAGGTCAAAGGGATTTTCAGCAGGTTGGGATCATGTGCTATTGCGGATAACACTTGATGGTATGAGGTATTCCTGGGGTTCATGTATGTTAGCCCACTTATATTGAGATTTGCACGAGGTTGTCTATTACGGGGCGACGAGTTTGTCATGTGGCGGAATCACATTATTGTAGACCTGGGCATGGGAGCATATAGCCGTCACTCGACCCATGGGAGAGAGACATCGACCAACAAGGAGACCCTATGTTTTCAGCTATAGTGTTCCACATGTCCAGCATAAGCTGGGCAAGGTTGCTTATTGGAGGCGGGTTTTGGATGATTTGGAGACTATCATGTGGCAGTCGTACTTAGATTGTGAGCAGTGGCCAGAGGATCAGCTGGAGATGCCATATATGTTATTATCCCGCTATTTGATTGGGCGGACACATGCTATACTTGAGTGCTACTTGAGTATGTCAACAGTTTGGACAGGTTCAGGGGATGCCCCTTGGAGTTTCCCATTATGCACAGCGACGGAAGGATGTTTTAGAGTGGGTTCCATGTGTATCATATGAGACAGCCTGTATAGAGTATTATACCTTGACCCCTGGTTTATGGGATTATGTTCCATATATTACTGACACCAGGATGACCGAGGATTATTCGGAGTTCTTTCATATGCATCCCTTTCCTAGATTTACTCATCTAGAGGAGCCAGTACCACCAGTTGATGGAGAGGGAGGAGATGATGAGGGTGGTGATGATGGTTGATAGGGGGCTTGCAGAGGTGATGATGATGGTGTAGAGGGTGGTTGCAGAGGTGATGATGGTGGAGAAAGTGATGGTGGTGCAGTGGGTGATGATGGTGGGGAGAGTGATGGTGGTGCAATGGTTGATGATGTTGGGGCAGATGACAGTCATCCATTGGATTTTGTAGTTATGAGGCATAGGAGGAGCGTCATCGTAGCTTAGGCAGTGCTTCCCAGGATTCAGACTGGGATACCCTCACAACAGCAATTAGCATAGATAGCATCCTTGCAGGTAGAGATTTAGTCATTTCAGAGCGAGATAGTGTAGGCTCGAGCACAAATTGTGTCCCTTCAGGATGAGTTAGGACAGTGTCGGGCACAAATTGATATTTTGAGGACTGATAGAGGGACAGATAGGCAGCAGATACAGCAGTTGCAAGCACAGATGATTATACTTACTTCAGAGAGGGATGCCTTCAGACACCAGATAGATTAGGTTGAGGCTATTTCCGAGAGGATACAACAGATGGCACCATCTACAGGTACAACAAATTTCTTTAGAGAGATCGGACACATTTCTCAAGAGTTGCAATTTTACAGAGGTAAATATCATGAGTTGGTTCCTCTTGAGCGACAAGAGAGTTTTGTATAGTCTCGTTCTGGAAGATCTCATTCTTGGACTGCTAGCATGGGTGTCACGCAGCCATTTCCTGGAGATTGGAGAGATCCAGGTGCAGGTCTGTCAGGTAGAGGGGGTACTAGTTCCATGATAGTAGCAGCATTTGGTGGGAGCTCGACATAGCATTTGGTGATGTTCCGTGGACATTGTGTATACACCTTTTTGTGATATTGAGGATATGTTTCCCATGATACAGTGCCCTTTTGGTTTTTTTGATGTATCTCATCCTATTATTATTATTTTTTTGGATATCCTTGTACACATGGACATTATAACATTTTTGATGATATATGATATACAACGGCGATTATGATGCATTTGATTTCCCTATTATGATATGCAATGTTGTGACTTTATTTAATTTCTATATGATGATAAATGATTAGGCAATGAATGTATTTATGATTATGCAATGTGATGAGATGATTATGATTATGCAATGTGATGTGATTTATTATGTGTAATGCAACGTGATTTGATTTGTGATGTGTAATGCAACGTGATTTGATTTGTTATGATTATGCAATCTGATGAGATGATTATGATGTATAATGCAACATGATTTTTTTGTTATGATTATGCAATGTGATGAGATGATTATGATGAATGATGTAATGCAAATGATTATGCAGATGCACGACTTCAAATGTTCAGGGCCTTAAGCTTAAATAAGTGAGTCTTTCCAACTTCCAAAAGTTGTGGGAAGACTATAGTAGATTGATCTTTTAAGCTTCATAACTCTGACATATTTCCCCACTTTCTTGGAAATTTGAAAAGACTCACTTATTTAGGCGTAGTGAATGACATGATTGTGATGTTGGAAATGATATGCAATGTATTTCCTTTATTATTTGCAAATATCATGATGGAATGTATGGATGTAAATGAAATGAGAATGTTTTCTAACATATGCAAATGATGATGCAACTGATGTGCAACTAAATGAGAATGATGTTTTTTTTTTTGTTTGGTTAATGTCCATTGTACTCAATCCATTAATAATAGAGATGACACCAATGTGAAATTGTTTCAGCAGTGAAAAACCCCATAAATACACATGCAAAGCTAACATGAATGCAGTCTAACTTAACTATGCAAATCTCGTTTTCAAAAGTTGTCATTTATATTAACCAATTTTATGTTCTTTGTATCATCATTGGGCCTTAAAAATGTTGAAAGTGAGTACAAGCATTGATGGCATATTTGAGACCAAGATGACATGAGTACTACTTCCATGATGTTTTAAAATTGCAAGTTAACACAAGCATCTAAGTATGATTAAACCGAGATGACCTGAGCATCGCTTGCGTAAACATAAAAGAGTTAATCTTTTTCCTATGAAAATTTGGAATGTCATTAGTGATAATTTGTAATGTGCATCTTGTCACAACTTGCATAGTAATAATGATAAACTCATAGACAACAAACAAAGAAAAATCATACTCCTTCCTTGAGCCTCTAGTTCGATACATCATCGAGGACTCGAGAGATATGATATCAAAAATCAAAGTAGAACAAGTTGAACTTTCATGTTTAACGTGATAAACCCTTGATTCAGAAAGATCATCATCCATTTGAAGTTTTTGTTTGTAACTTTGGTCCGACGACTATTTTCTTGTTGGTTAAAGCTCAAAGTTTATTTGTCCCTAGTGAGTGCAGGATTTTTCCCCCAGTGCAGGGTGTGACATGACCACGACGACCAAGACCCAACCTAAAGACCTATCCTAGGGGCCTTGGGGGCTCATCAACAGATTAGCCTTGCTTACATTATACACGCAGAGACTACGTAGATCGACTGACGACACGACCAAGATTTACAAGACAAAAATATGAACATAGCGAACACCTAGAAGACTGACCTAAAATGTCTTGGGGGATAATCAAAGATCACCCTTGCCTATGTTCAAAGCTCAGAGACGACGTAGTTCGAATGAAGACTATGTTTTTGACTTTTGACTTTTTTGACCTGTTTTTGGATTTTGACATGTTTTGAATATTTTTGGGATTTTTGATATGTTTTGAATGTTTTTGGGTTTTCGATATGTTTTGAATGTTTTTGGGATTTTGATATGTTTTGAATGTTTTTTGGATTTTGATATGTTTTTATTTTTTTTGGGATTTTTGATATGTTTTTAATGTTTTTGGGTTTTCGATTTTTTGACCTTGAGAATGTACAAGAATCCAATCCAATGTAAGACATGCCCCCAGTTGATATGATAGGAAAAATTGAGTTTTAGAATGGGTCGAGTAATGCTAGGGGATACCATAATACAAACATTGGATCAAGCTATGATGCGGACATGGAAGTGTGATGGACACAGAGATGGAAGCATGATGGATGAACGTTACAGAGCAAGTCACATAGCCCAAGATAGATGGAGAGTGCTTATTTTACGCAAGGCGCTTGTTTGCTAGGTTTTCACCCAGGTACTTTCCCAAAGCGCCACCGAAGTGGTTTTTGCTAGAGGACGATTCTTTTTCTTTACTCTTTTTCAATTCTTTTTTTTTTTTTAATTTTTGCTTTTTTTTATTTTTTTGGTATTTTTCCAGGACCTTTACCAATGCACCGGATGAGCTAGGTGTAAAACCTTTTGAGATGCAAGCTATTGAGGGGTTCGTCAAACTTATCCCCTTCTGGTGTGGATAACTGACATGCTTTTGATCCAAAGACTGATACTATGACAAAGGGACCCAGCCAGTTAGGTTCAAATTTTCCCTTCTTCTCTCAATCTTGTTGATTACTAGGATTTTCTTTTAAGAATAAGTCACCCACCTGAAATGCTCTAGGTATTACTCTGTGATTTTAGCTCCTAGTTATCCTTTGTTGATAAGCTTTTAGGTGATCACTACATGTTGTCGGCATTCATTCAATAGTTCTAATTATTGTAGCCTAGATACTCTATCATCCTCATCTGAAATCATCCCTTTAAGTGACACAAGCAGGGATGGTATCTCAACCTCAATAGGTAGAATAGCTTCTGATCCATAGACAAGAGAATAGGGTGTTGCTCTGTCGAGGTATGGATACTAGTTCTATAAGCCCACAATTCCGAGTTTAGTTGAACATCCCAATCACATCCAGCTTCATTAACGGTTTTCTTCAAAATATTCATGATAGTCTTGTTTGAGGCCTCTGCTTGGTTGTTCCCTTGGGGATAGTAAGGTGTAGAAAACTAATGTTGGATATGGAATCTTTCACAAAGCTCTTAAACATCTTGATTCTTAAAGGGTCAGCCATTATCCATAATGATAGATTGAGGGACACCATACCAACATATGAGATAATTCAAGATAAACGAGGAGATTTGCTTCCTGGTGATGGTGATTAGGGGAACAACTTCAATCCAATTGGTGAAGTATTATGTTGCTATGATTATAAACTTATGTTCATTAGAGGAAGAGGGATGAATCTTGCCTACAAGGTCCAATCCCCACTGGCAAAAGGGCCATGTAGCTATGAAAGGATGCAACTCTTGTGCAGGTGCATGTATCAAGTTTCCATGAATTTGTGTAGACATCAAAAATATACAAATTGATATCGCACACTCGATCCTGATCTACTAACATCGCCTCATCCTGAATTATCCCTCTATCTAACCATTTAATCAAATAGCCTTATTTGATTAAAGTCATCATAATTCTCCTTTTAATTAAATAAATCCCTCGATTTAATTAAATCATTGTCTCTGTGTAATTAGCTAGGTCACTTCATCTTCCTATCTTTGATTTAATTAAATAATCCATATTATTTGATTAAATCTCAAAGTTCATCTAATTAAATTAAATAAATCAAACATTTATCTAATTTAATCTAACATCACCTTTGGTTAAATAAATCAAAAATATTTATTTAACTAAGTCTAAATTATTCTTTTCTCATTTTGAGTTATTTAAATCCTAAAATCTAAGTCAAAATGGTCAAATCAACTAACATCATTTAAATTAATCAAATCATGATCAATGCTAATCCTAATCACTCAAATCCTCTAGATTTTGCAACTTGCACATGAAAATCAATTTAATTGTTTTATAAATCACCTATTTTCATTCAAAAAAGGCATCAAAGATGGAATATTCCTCAAATTTGAAATCTCCCCCCAAAATGACTTGTCCATCCAACAAAGCATTTAAAGCTCTTACATTGTCTCTTACATGTCTCCCACTTGGAATTTAACTCATCTTTCATCCCCCCTAAACATGTCATCTCATCAAATTCAAATTTCAAACTTGCACATGGATCAAAATGTGCTCAACCTTCATCCTATCAAATGTTGACAAGTGGCACCTTGCCATTGGTTGAATGTTAGTCCCACATTGCTTCATTTTTGGCATTCATCCATCTTATCATTCTATAAATTAAGATTTCATCCTTCATTTGAGGGATCCACAATTTGAGTAAAGTTACCATGCTCAAATCATTAGCAAATTCTATACCTTATCATTGAATCTTAGCTAGGTTATGCAGATTTTTCCATTGGAGCACTCATCATTCTTCATCAAAGTGGATCACCATCACCATTCATCATCAAAGCTTGCAAAGGAGTTGGGAAAGGGCCAATTTCCACATCAAATTGGCACCAACTCCCCCATAAGATCAAGAGTTTGCATATTCTCAATAGGATTTAGTTTATTCTCATCTTCTTTCATTGTGTTGTCTTATTTCTATTTTGAATATGGTTAAATGGATTCTATGGGGAACCTCTATTCTAACTTGCGTTTGATCTTATTAATGTGTTCATTTGTTGTGATTTGCAGGTATTAGGATCTAGGTTCACAATTTGACATTTGGAACACCTTTTGACATATTAAAATGACTCTTTCTCCATATTCGGCTAGTAATACCACAATCATAATAATTTCTTAGTTAAGGTTAAGCCACTTGAATATGTGCCACAGATACCTTCGTGAACCTCTTGTAAAGCGATTTCAGCTTCGTTACGTTCTAGACACTGAAGAAGAGTACCATCTAAATCTCGTCTATAAAGTACATCAGCTATTAGGGTGTGGCAAGCTACTTGTCGAATGAAGTTTCATTTTTGGTTTTGAGATAAGTTGATTGGAAGCCCGTATTGTCTTGTAGGTAGGTATGGATTTCTCCATAGAGGGAAATTTGAGGGTCATCAATATGGCATATCACTTGGAATCCCGGATCTTCATATGCTAGGTTGGACACTTGTTCTACCATGAATTCATAATGTTTTCATTGTTCATGTATTTGCAAGAGAGAAGCAATGGTGGCCATGGAATCTGCATCTTTGTTTTCTATTATGGGAACCTGTACAAACTTGATCTCAACAAAGTACTTTTTGAAATCATCCAGCATCCTCTTGTAAGGCAGCAACTTGTCATCCTTTGTTTGATAATCATCGTTGACTTGTTTGATGACCAATTGTGAGTCACCATAGACTAGCAATTTTGTGATTTTCCATTCAACAACTATCTTGATTCCAATGATCAATGCTTCATATTCAGCTGTGTTGTTGGTACAGGGGAACATTAATCTGTGGGATTTTGGAATTGTGTATCCTTGCGGCCAAACAAACAAGATTCTTGTGCCTGATCCATGTTGTGTATAAGAGACATCAAAGTATAGCCGCCACTATTGTGTAGATATGGTTAGGACATCATTATCAGGGAATTCAATGTTCATTGGATTGTTATCTGACAATGGTGCTTCAGCTAGTTGATCTTCTATGGCTTGACCTTTAATTACTTTCCTGTCCATATACTGGATGTCAAACTCACTCAATATCATGACCCACTTGGCTAACCTTCCTGTTAAAGCAACTTTGTTGAGTAAGTACTTTAATGGATCAATTTTGGCAATGAGTTTGATGGTGTGAGTTAGCATGTAGTGCCTTAATTGTTGTGTAGCAAATACAACCACTAAGAAATCTTTCTCAATAAAGGTGTAGTTGATCTCATAACCATTTAGGGTCATGTTGATATAATAGATGGCTCTTTCTTTTCCTGTAGAAGCTTCTTGTGCCAATAAAGCTCCCAAAGATATCTCAGTTGTTGCAATGTATAGTAATAATGGTTTTCCCTTAACTGGTGGTATCAACATAGGAAGTGTCATCAGGTATTGTTTTAATTGACTGAAGGCAGCTTCAAATTTGTCATCCCACTTGAAAGAGACATTCTTATGTAATAAGTGATTGAAAGGATGAGTTTTATCAACTAGTTGAGCAATGAATCTCTTGATGGACTAGAACCTTCCTTGTAATGATCTGAGTTGGCTGATGTTTTTAGGAGGAGGAATTTCCATGATGGCTTTGACCTTTTTAGGATCCACCTCAATGCCTTTAGCTGAGACAATGTATCCCAAAATTTTAGCTGATTTACACCGAACACACATTTCTTGGGATTTAACCTCACCTTGAATTTCTCCAATCTTGTGAAGATTCTGTCTAGAATCTCTAAGTGTCCTTCTCAAGTGTAGGATTTTGCCAAAAAATCATCTACATAGTCTTCCATAAAAGTATGCATCATGTCATGGAAGATGGTAGTCATAGCTCTTTGATATGTAGCTCCAACATTTTTCAACCCATAAGGCATCACATTTTAGCAAAAAGTGCCCCAAGGACATGTGAAGGTTGTTTTATCTTGATCTTCAAATGCTATCTTTATTTGGTTCTATCCTGAAAATCCATCCATAAGTGATAACATTTCATGTCCAACAGTCAAGTCTACAATCAGATCAATGTTTGGTAGAGGAAAATCATCTTTTGGATAGGCTTTGTTAAGGTCCCTGAAATCCATGCATATCCAGATGCTCTTATCTAGTTTGGATACTGGAACAATGTTTGATATCCATTCTACATAATCAATAGATCTTATGAATCCTACATCTAATAGCTTTTTCAACTCAGCTTTCACCAGAAGGGCGATATGGGATGCATCTTTCTTAGTTTTTGCTTTACTGGTTTTGTGTCAGGTGATAATGACAAATGATGCATAGTGAGTTATGTATCTATGCATGGAATGTCAGTGTATGACCAAGAAAAGTTGATTTGTCTCTCCTTAAAGAATTCAGTGAAATGAAGTTTCTCCTCTTTTGTCATGGATTCTACTAAACGCGAGGTCTTCACTATTTCAGTTGTACCAACATTGATGGATTGTGTAGGTTCTATTAGCACTGGAGATCTCTCTTGATAGTGTTCTGGGAGAGTGTCAAACCTTCCATCTCTTGGTGCCTCAAATAGGTTTTCACCTTGAGATACGCTCTTTGTTTTTACTTTTTCCTGATTTAAAAGTGCCACCAGGTGGTTTTCACTATTAGACCTATTTCCTATATTTTTCATTTTGCAGCTGAAAGGTTTAACACTCCCTTCGTCAAGAGCTTCGTTCTAAAATTCAATGATGGAACATGTGTCAAGGTTATCGGAACATAGGAAGTTCACGATGGAATCATCGTTTGAAAAGGTGGGCATGTCGAGCGGCTCATTTTGATCCCAATCAATTAGTTCAAGATGCATTAAGGACAAGGAGTCATTAGGTTGGTCAAGGTCATAAGGTGTAAGCATCAGGATAGCCATGTTGTCAAATTTTCCAATGATGTCTAAGATGTTACTTTCTTCTGACGTGTCTATCTCGCTCGAAGAATGATCATCTTCACTTGAGTCAACGACATATTGTGATCCATATTCAAGTGGTCTAGAACCAGAACTTTGTCCTTTCATACATATTGGGGTATACTTTTGGATTACATCGATCTCTTTGTCATGGCAAGATTCCTCAAAGAGAGAGTCCCATTGATATTCATTGGAATTTTTTTCATGATCCTCACTAGCCTGTAACTATAAGATTTTTTCGACAACTTTTTGAGTAGCTTCCTCTTTTAAGTCTTCCCTATAGCCTAGTCTTGTTTTGTCTTTGGGGTTCATTGTGACAAGCTGTATTGTTTCACTGATGCCTTCTTTTCTTTTACCCAAAGGACCATTTCCCTCATATCCCATTTTTGTCAAGATTGTCTAACCTTTGCCATACTTATCGGTGCATATATTGGACACTGATACCTGTGAAGGTTCTTCATCTTTGTATAACCAGTTTAGGACATCCCTGTCTTATGATTCCTCCACTTGATTGCTTGCTTTTATAAACTTCCCATCAAAGAGCGTGATGGGTTGTAAAGATTGTTGTCTTGAAGTAGATGGTTGTCCATGTGACTTAGGAGAAGATGAAAGTTGTGGTAAGTATGATGATTGATCAAATGAGTATTCCCCCATGCCCTTGTCTTTTATTTGGATCCTTTCTAACTGTTTGGATAAGGCATCAAATTGACTTCCATTGTTGCATGAAATAGAGTCAATGACACCTTCGTCTTTTAATTGAGACCTTTCCTCATACTGTCTTGACGAAGAACCCACTAGATTTTTTTTGTTTGATGGATCATAGTTGATGACTTCTGTATTATGTGGTAAAAAGGTATCTTGACTTGTTCTGAGTGCATTGCAATACTGGGGATTGTTAGAATCAGCAGCAATGGTTATCTCCTGTCCATTGAAAGGAAATTTCAAGCACTAATGATAGGTTGATGGTACCGCTTGCATTTCATGAATCCATGGTCGTCCCAAGAGTATGTTATATGCCAATTCCTTGTCTAACACCTGACACACTATGTCTTTGATGACTGGTCCCACTTGAATGGGTAAGATGATCAATCCTTGAGAGGATCTTTCTTCATCATTATATGCTTTTATGGTGATTTTCCTTCTAGGATCAATAACATTTTCAGAATATCCTACTACACGAACAAGCTTGAGAGTGCAGATATTTAAGCCTGCTCCTTCATCTATAAGGACATGTTTGACGTGATGTTTATGGATTAGGACTTCGATGTGGAGAGAAATGTTATGCAGATGGGTGGTGGATGCATCGTCATGTTCAGAGAATGATAAGCAATGAGGTGCAATAAAATGTCCCACCATGGCTTGAAATGTACAAACTTCCAGATTGTTTGGTACTATGGTGGAAACTAAAGCTTGTTCTAGGATCTCTTTGTGCGTCGGTGAAATATTGAGAAGTTTCAATATGGATATTTGAGTGGGTATCTTCTGTAACTGATCAAAGATGTTATATTGGGTTACAAGAAAAACATTTGTTTTGGACGCGGAAGGGGTAGCTCCTTTCAATGTTACCTTGGCTTGTCCTCTTGTAATCACATTGATAGGTGTATTGTCTTGATCATTTGTAATTTTGATGATGTTAAGTCGATTGTCATTCGTGTCAACATTAGTGCTTAGATTTCTAGGTTCAAGGTCATTGATTTGATGTGAGATAGTGTCATCATTGTGTTGGATTTCAGTAGTGGCATCCTCCCTTGGCTTCCAATTTCAATGTCTTGGATGGAATTCCTAACCATCTCAATACAATGAATGGTAGAATCATAAACATAGTTTATATTCTTTCCTTTGGTATTCGATGTAGAGGACTCTCCCTTTTCATAATTGGGTAAAGGGTTCTTGAACACTCCCTTATCATTGTTTGTTTGGGGTCCTTCAATGTGTACCTTTTTGTTATCAATGAGATCTTGGATTGCATGTTTTAATTGCCTACAATCTTTCGTCATATGACCCTTGTTTTGATGATAATCACATTAATGAGCATTGTTCCACCAAAAGGGCTTGACTTGTGGATCTCAGTTTCGTGCTTCTAGCGCTGTGATAAGCTTAGCCTCAGTAAGTTCCTTTAAGGAGGAATCTAAGGATTGTCCCAATGGTGTGAATTTTCAACGATTGGAAGGTTTTGGAAATGATGTTACTTTAGTCCCCGAATTAGTCTGATTGTCATTTTGGCTAACAATTGGAGTGTTGGGAGGATTTTTGGTCTGATTGGTCTTGGTGGTCTGATTGTTCTTGGTGGTAGCTATTGTTAGGTTGAATATGGGTTTGGTATTTTGGTTTTCAGCTATGACCTAATTGTTACCCACATTCTTGTTTCATTGCCAAAATGTAGGTTTTTCCCCATTGTTGTAGTTGTTAGAGGAAGTGGATGATTTGTTTTCATTGTATACCTTAATGACCCCTCTTTTAACAAAGGCTTCTTTGATTTTAATTTCATTTTCAATCAATTTTTTGAAGGTAGGGGGACATTGTAATTCCAACCTATAACTCATCTCATCATTTAGGTTATCAATGAAAATCTCTATCTTTTCCTTTTCGGGCATGCGATGAGAATACCTTGCAAACAATCTCCTCCATTTTTGCAAGAAAATGAGGAAGGACTCACCCTTTTTCTATTTCAAGTTGCAAAGGTCTTTCATATATCATGTTGGATATTGTAAGAGTATTGAGTGAGAAATCTATTGACCAACTCTTCAAATGTGTTGATGGGGGGTGTAATCTTTGAAAACCATTCAAGGAAATTCCCTCCTACACTTCGTGGAAATAGTCTCATCAAATAAGTTTCCTCATGCGCAAATTCTAGACTCATAGTTCAGAATTCCCTTACGTGATCTAATGGATCAGTTGTACCATTGTATTTATCATACTTTGGAAATTCACTATGTTTAGGGAAAGGAATCATGTTGATAGATGGATTAAATGGATAAGGACAAATGTCCTCAATCAAGTATCGTTTCGAAGTTCCCCTTTGCATGTCTAGAACTTGTTGTTGAAGGTTTTTCATTTGGTGAGTTAAAGTAACCATTTGTTATGTTTCCTTTTCAAAATTTTGGAGAGGTTCTTTTAAGATGTTGATGTCAAAATCAGGGGGAAGTTTGACTCGTTGATTGGCTAACATTAATAGGTATTTTTCCCCATCTCTTTCAAAAATCTTTTCCAAAAAATTATGGAAATTGGGGTCTTGTTCTACTTTTCGGATATCCTCATCGCTTATTTCTTCTCCTTGAGTGTTGTTGAGTCCAGGAATAGGGATTTCTTCTACATTAGCCATGTTGCTAGGGATCTCACTATTTTGAGGTTCAATGTTGGGAGTTTTGATATTGAAGGCTTCACTACTCAAACTTCCTATTTTTTCTGTTTCAAAGTTGGGTGTTCCAAGTTCCTTGTCCTTAAGTCTCCTCTTTTGTGATCTTGTTTGGACAGGCATACAAGTGTTAGGGTTTAAACTAAGCTTTGATCTAAGTTTGAAATAGTGCCAAGGATTACAACTAAGTCAAATAGAATGACAAATTCTATTGATTAGACCAAGTTTGATTTGATTGCATGACATAGTTTCATGGTTAAAAGATGAAAAATCCCAAAGATGAAACTAGGTTTTGCATTCAAAGATGTGATGGATAGTGATGATTTAGGCACCTTGAAATGTCTAGATCTAGGCTTAATTTGAAAATTTTCACTTGTATAGGTCCATTTCGACAACGTTTAGACTTCTAAGGTATCTAAGGAATGATCTTGAACTCGAAGTTTCGACTCAAGAGATGTAGTTAAGGTACTCAAAACGTTGGAGAAGTCTTGGATTTTGACAATAGTACATCATGTATAATTCTAGATTGTCTTTGCACGCTCTCTTATAAAAATTGAAGGTTAACCTTTCTCTAAAATCGTAAAGCATAGACAAACATTTTTTATGTTGTTTTGGACTAATAGGTTTGATCTTTGGTTTTCTAATCTTGACCTTTCATGAAATCATCATGTAAACCACATATTTTGACTCTGTTTTTCCTAAGGAAAGATGGAACACTGCTGGAAGGACTGATTTTCCGAAGATGGATGGACCTAAGTTACTAACTTGTCTACCTCAATGGATGTAGTTCTGAATCAAGGTTTTCACTTTCAAAATGTAACATTTTTTATGGTGTTTTGTTTGAGTTTCGTTTTGAGGACACATCAAGAAGAATATACACTCCTAGGGTTGTGTAAGATTGTATTCTTTTAGATTCCACGCAAGTTTTACCCCAACCACACTATCTTTAGTGGGTGAATTTAGAAGCTTGGTTGCATGGGCCCCCCCTTACAGTGCACTCTCTTCTTAGGCCAACCAAGCTTCCATTCCCCATGAAACTCCCATGGTGAACCGATCACCTCTACTAAAAACTACGAGAATGTGGATGCCTTGGCAACGACCATTGTTGCACCAAAGAATAGATAAAGGATTTGGGAAAATCTACAAGGGTTTTAATGTAGGAATTTCGTTCATGGGGGATAATCCATATGGTGAGAGTCCCTTTTGATCCATCTCATCAAAATTATCCTCATGATACTTGAACTTTCCTCAAGTATCCACATTTATATCCCGTTTGGAAGTCACTTGGCTTTAGCGTGTTACCGGCTTGGGTCGTTCCCTTGGGTGATTACTTTTTCCCACAAGGTAGGCCCTCTAGGATAAACAAAAGCAAGCAAGTATACCCATAGTTCGATCGATCTTTATTTCGCATTAATAAAGAGAAAACACATGCCATATACTCCACTACACTCACACATAAACAAGAATGGGTCTAGCTTTTTGGATCACCCAGTTAAGGGGAGAGCATATGCCTACCATTCATCACATACAAAAGACATGGTGTTCATTTTCCTTTAATTTAAGCTATGTTCCTCACTTAACCAAAAGGAAACATGATGTTCATTATCCCTTTACTTGAGCTACGTTCCTATCTTAACCAAAGGAAACAATTAAATAACATCCATACCCTGCAATATGTTAGTAGTTTATGTTTTGAGTCTTTGACAGTGAATCTGGGAAAACCTGCAAATGCACAACACAAAATGTGAGTTTCTGATTTTGGTGACAAACTACAAGAGGCACCAAAATAGAGACAAGAGGCGCCATAACAAAGACAAGAGGCGCCAAAACTCTAAAAATAGTGTAGAATGGTCTCAAAACAGGTGAAAAGGGTCCTGGAACAAGATGCAAGAGGCGCCAAAACAGGTGCGAGAGGTGCCAAAACTCTAAAAGTGATCTAGAATGGCCTCGGAACAGGTGAAAAGAGTCCCAGAACAACTTGCAAGAGGCGCCAAAACTCTAACAAGAGCCGCCAAAACAGGTGCAAGAGGCGCCAAAACTCTAAAAATGATCCAAAATGGTCCCGGAACAGGTGAAAATAGTCTTGGGACAACTTGCAAGAGGTGCCAAAACAGGTGCCAAAACTCTCAAAACAGGCCAGAATGGTCTCAAAATAGATAAAAATGGTCTCTGCATTGCTTGCAAGAGGTGCCAAAAAAGAGGCAAGAGGCGCCAAAACTCTAACAACAGCCCAGAAATGCCTCGAAACAGCTCAGAATTGCCTCCAAACCGGTGCAAAACATTCCTAAGTCATAAACCTTGAACCTACAATCATGAAATCATCAAAAAAATTAGTAATAACTGAGGCAAAGGCCCCATAGTGGGCACCATTTTGTTTGTTTGTCGAATGTGTAGAGTGAGTGATGCTAATGTCAACACAAACCTTAATGAGATAGTTTACATTCAAATTTTGAAGCAAGTAAAACTAATATATTCGTAATACAATCAAACCTTTCAAATATGTATCATTGTTCTCTATTTCTAGGGATTTATTAAACCATTTGGCCCTCAGATTTCTATGGGCACAAAGGTTGTTAAAATGACTACCTAGAAAATGAGATTTGATGCTTAATATGCAAGCTAAGATGATTTATATGTGCAAATGTGTGGTGGAAGGATTAGTGGTATGCAAATTGTGTTGGAATGATTAGTGGCATGCTCCTAAATGAAACAAAATGATGGAAAGGATAATGGATGCAACGATAAATGAAGGATGATGTTGATGATAAATGAACAAGTGGAGATGAGTGAGATTATATGCAACTACAGTGAACTATCCATGATTATGCAACAAAAAAATCAAACTAACCTAAAATGTAATTATGACGCAATGAGGATGATAAAATGTAACTATGAAGCAATTAATTAATCTAAGATGAGCATGCAAAGTAACACATTATATGAAAACTAAGTATAAGACTCCATGAAAGCTCCAAGCTCCTACGAAAAACCTACATGGTTACAATACTCAAAGTGTGAATGAAAAATGGCATTATAACACTATTCCAATTTGTATCTCAAAATAGCATTATAACATTACTCAAAAGGTGGATGATAAATGCTAAGGCAAGAGGGTGTATTTATAGGGTTTCTCAAGCATTTTGTGAGGTGGCACCTATCAACGGTTCAGATTCAAAGGAGACAAGATAGATGGTGGAGATGAAAGGAATCAGGATGTTGTCCCCTTGACCAAGGACAACATGCCATGTGTGTGAAGAGAATCCCTTGACCAATTGGAAGCATGCCAAATGTATGAGATTCCAAGTGTGTGAAAAAAAGACCCATGTGCTCCAAATTTGTTGGAAGTGTGGGGGAATAAAGCCATGTGCTTTTTCTTATTGGTGGAAGTGTGTGAGGATAATTCTAATTAATAATTAGGCTTATTTATTTTCATGTGACCTTTATGAGGTGGCACATAAAATAGTTGTAGAAATGTGCTCTAATTCTTAATCAAGATTAGGGAAGATTAATTAAATCAACACGTTTAGTGTTTTTTTGTTTATTTAATTTAGAAGAATGTGAATTAGGAGAATTAAAAGGAAAGTGGACAATATAAATAAAGTAAGACCTTATTTATATGTAGTTGAAGTATTAATCAAATATGTTGTATTTAATTAATTGAATGCGATGACCATTTTCAGGTGTATACAGGAACAAAGGTTATTGATCCAAGTTATGATTATTTATCCTTGTATTATATGTGTGCCCAACAACATTATAAGAAGTAGAGTTTGTAGCTTTTACAAACCTTGAATATAAATCTGGTGAATCATTATGATACAAAATCCCACAAATAGAATGAATCCTTTTAGGAGAAGGGCTAGACAGATTCAAGTAAGCAATGAGTCTCTTAGGCCTTGGAGAAGCCATGAAGACTACAACAATGTTCACCGACTCTTTAGCTTGCGAAGAAAAATTTTGTTTGAAAGATCTATAGGTAGAGGGAGGTGCTTCTAAGGAACCATCTAGAGCATCATCCAACATATCAAAATCTTCCTTAGAGAAAGTATTATCATAAACAGTAAAATATTGCAAAAAAAAATCTAACATATTTCACGTCGGGTTCACCAAAATGTGAGATAGGTGGGATTCGTTGCTCATGAGTCTCTTCACTCTCAAGAGAATCCCAAGGAGTGAACTTCCCTTAACCACCTCAAATATTTCCAAATGAAAAAATTGCAAAGAAGATCTATACAAACTACTTATTCTGAAAGACCACTTCGGAATCCAAGAGAGTAGGGTTTCAAGATTTTTGCCTCATAAGGGATAGTTCTTGGCCAAAGGACTACAATGCGGTATCAAGATGCCAACACAGTGCACTGGTATCCAAGGTAAACAAAGAGCTCAAACCTTGAACAAAATAACTAAAACCCTATTGTATTAAATAGATCCAAGGTCTATTCAATAGTATAAATTAATAGAAAGCAAGAGATGATGTAAAGAACAAAGAAAATCCAAGAGAGAACTCACAAATGGTCAAGCGCTTGAAACCCTCTTCCAAGCTCCACTTTGATAACCTACACAAAATACGAATGGGGAAATATGTTGGGGTTGTTTCGAGGCTTGTTGTAGTCAAACCCCCATTTTGGTGTTCCCACCTCCACGGATAGCTAGATAGATAGAGAGAATAAATAAAATAGACAAAAATAGGAAGTGGTGAAAACAATCTCTGCTTGAGGAGGAGAACCCACACCACCAAATAGAAAATGAACAAAGTGATCTAATCTATTCACAAATAGATAAGAATGAGAGAGCATTACCAATAGTCCCTGACCCCCTCTTGAACACACGAATGCATTATTGAATGCTTGCTAGAGAGATTTGGTTGTTGGAGGGACCTCAATCCGATAGAGCTTTACTTGTAGAAGTGATGTTGCAAGAAGTAAGAGAAAATAATAGAGCAAGATCAGAGAAGAATAAAAAAGAACCTCCCAAAATGACAGTAAAAGGGGATTTTTGTCACATGCAAGGGTGGGAAGAGCCATTACACTCAAAAATATTACTATAGGGACATGTGTCATGAGTCAATATTTTGATATTCCTTGTTTCAAACTTGAAAAACTGTCAAGATGCTAGCACACCGCACAGGCATCCAACACGTCAGTTTTTGGGAAACGGGGTGTTAGACTATTGTCGCTTCATCATTGGACCTTGTGGAATTCGAATCAAAAAATTTTGACCCATAAGGTTGTTATCATAAATGTGCTTAGGTGTAATAAATGCAAGGCAAAGTTCTAAAATGTGAAATTTCTCCTAAGGTGCAATTTTGTGACATTGTAGATAGTTCTAGTGTTCTAGTTTTTGGTCTCAAATTGATGTTTTCTAAATGGTTTTTTTGTTTTGGGAAATTTCTAGATTTGATCATAAAACACAACAAACACTTAGAAGATAAATTTGGTTGTTTTGACTCTTGATTCTTGGAAAGTGAAGTATTTTGCAAGTTTTCTTCCACAAAACTCGCTAAGCCTTGGTTCACAAACAATATAAGAAAGTACAACCTAGCTAGTAGTAATAGGGTTATCTACTAAAGTGGGCTTGCCACACATTTTGGGTGTTTTTAAATCTGAGTACAAGGAGTGGGTAACTAGGGTATGCCAAGGTCATGTACCACCTTAACACCCCTCACCTTGAAAGGATGAATCTTAAACAAGGAACTGTGTCACCTCAACTAAGCACCGGACATGGTAAGTAACTTCTTGTGATGATGCTATCATGATGCACCACAGTAGCAGATGACCAAAAAGGTCTTAGGCTTCTAAACAAAATGGTTTATAGTGGAGGAACTTCAAAGAATGTCATAGCTTAGTATTGATGGGAGATTGAAATCTTTAACCCGCGTCCAGAATCACTCGGGACCGCAAGGCCCACCCCCTAAGGAACAAGTGGATTGAGCTCACCTTTCGGTTTTTGCACTTTTATATAGTGTACTAGAGGTATATATGGTAGGGGTCATTCCCTGGGGTGAAACTCCATAGGTAGGCCCACCCTACATAAAATAAAAAAGGGAAAGCTTGTGTATTGCTCTTTCTCATCACCTAGGAATTGCACGTAGTGCAAGGGGAGAGGATACTCAAGACTATACTATGCCGCTATTTCTCATCACCTAGGAATCGCACGTAGTGCAAGGGGAGAGAATACTTTAGCCAAACACACTTTTGATAACTAACTCACATGTGTGAAAGTGCACAAAACACGAAAAAACACATGTTCTTTTTAAGCACCAATTCTAAATGTTCCTAATTTAGAAATCACAAACACATAATGGAACCCTACAAGAAATTGGATTAGTAGTTTAGTTCAAATTCTTCTCCCAATGTTTGCCACAAGCTAGAAATCAAATATCAATAACCAAAAAGCTCTACCTTAATGAATGCAAAAAATAAAAAAAATGAAAAAATCAATTTTATACCCTCTTTTTGCTTGACAGTCAAATGTGGTGCCCAAAGGCTCAAATGTGGTGTTTCAGACTGTGACTATAGTGCACAAATGCGTTAGAAGATCTAAAAAATGTGGCTTAGAAAATGACGATTTTGGTGCTATAAATGTTGAATGTGGCGCAAAATCCAATGATTGCAGCTTATAAGGCACAAATGTGGCATAGAAATCTATAGCTAGAAAAACACAATGATCTAACAAAAAATAGCAAATCTATTGATGCAACTGATGTAAGCTCACTGTCAAAATGTCAGAGAAATAAGCAGAGCCCAATAAAGTGATCAGAAATAGCAATGATTGAATGATTTTGAGATTTACAAAATGATAGTTAGATGTAGCATTTTGTGTAACAGATGCGGTGCAGAAAACCTCACATGTGTCGATGTGAATGATGATTGTGGTGTTCTAAGGCACAATTGTGACACTACACAGAACAATTACATCACACACCTAAACTCAAAAATTCTCAAAAATTCCACAAAATTCGATTAGTTCACGTTACGTTCACCAATTTGTAGATAGGAAAAATTTGGGGGAAAGCATGAATCAATGATAGCAACCAAAAAACTACCTAATTCAAGCCACAAGGACCCTAATCTAATAATGAAGCACAAATGACAATAGAAATAACAATAATAAAACAATAAAACCTCAATTTTTTTGCCAAAGTCGAATCTTCTTCATTGCTCTTCTCCATTTTGCTTGTTTGCTCTTAGATTTGTAGTGTGTACAATTCACAAAAAGCTCAATGTAGATGTAAGATAGAAAAATTTCAAAGACTATGATTCCTCAAGATGAATGATATGAGTGATAGAAAAATATTGAAGATTGTGTTAACCTTGAAATGGAATTGATAGCTTGCTTTTATAGAAATCTCAATTCAAATGAAGGGTGAGGATTGAGTGATGAGGTATGATGATCAATGGATGAGATTAGTTGAGAAGAAAAGAGATAAGGATGAGAAGAAGGGACCGCGATCCAAGAAATTAGGTAAGAAATAGGGCTTGGATAAGAATAGATAAATTAAATAATTTCCACAATTATTTAATTTAGGAGGGAAAATGAATAATTAAATAATTAAAAATAATTATTTAATTATAGAAGAAAAGAGGGAAATGAAATATTAAATAATTGGAAACAATTATTTAATAATAAATGGAGGGAAGTGGCAAATAACTAAATAATTAGAAATAATTATTTAATCATAGAGGAGAGGAAATGATAAATAATTAAATAAATAAGAATATATTTAATTATAGAAGAAAAGAGATAATAAATAATTAAACAATTAAAATAATTATTTAATTATAGAAGAAAGGAGGGAAGATGAAAAATGAATAATTATAGAGGGAAAAATGGTTATTAGAGTAATTTAAATAAATTGACATTTATAAAGATAAAATGAATTAATTAAATAATTCTAAATTATTTAATTAATAGAAGAATATGATTTTAGAAAATAATTAAATAATTAAAATTATTTAATTATATATGAAGGTGGAATTAGTATGAAAATGTTGCTTGCATGTTAAGGACATTTTTATTGTTTACAATTATATTTTAAAATATTATTTAAAATTTGAATGAAAATATTTTATGAGATAAATATAACATATTTAATAATTATAGCTTATAAATATGTATTTTTATTAAATTAAAAGAGATGCAATTTAATTGTTTGAGTATAACTCTTTTAAACTAAATAAAATATTTTATGTTCAATAATAATACTCTAGTCTTTAATCACTAAAATACAACTAATAAGATATATAATATTTGTAAATTTAGATGCATTTCAATTTTAAATTTATTTTAAAATATTGAATTATTAATTTAAATTTTGATTTTCTTTTTAATTAAAAAAGAGTTAAAAATAAAAATGTAATAATAAAAAAAATTATTTAAAGTTTGAGTGAAAATATTTTATGGGATAAATATAAGATATTTAATAATTATAAGTTATAAATATTTTTTGAAAGAGTTACAATTTAAGGGGTTGAGTATATTTTTTTAAGTAAAGAAGTTTCAATTAATAAAATAATAATAATTTAGTTAATTAAGATATATAATATTTTAAATTTAAATGCATTTCAATTTTTTATTTATTTTAAAATATTAAAAATATTAATTTAAAATATATTTTTTTAATTAAATAAAAGTCAAAAATAAGATTGTAATTATAAAAAAAAAAAATTATTGTATTTTTTAATATAATTTTAAGTTTGAGTGAGAATATTGTATGGGATAAATATAAGGCATTTAATAATTATAATTTATAAATATATTTTTTTGTTGAAAAAGTTGTAATTTAATTGATTGAGTATAATTCTTTTAAACTAAATAAAATTTAACTAATAAAAAGTTTCAAATCTTTATATTAAAGTATATTGTTTACATTCAATAATATTACTCTAAGTCTCCAATCATTGAAAACACAACTAATAAGGTATATAATATTTATAAATTGAGATGCATTTCAATTTTAAATTTATTTTAAAATATTAAAAAATATTGATTAAAAATATGTTTTTCTCATAAATTAAATAAGAGTAAAAAATAAGAATGTAATCATAAAAAATAGTATTGTATTTTTAAATATTATTTGAAGTGTGAGTAAAAATATTTGTTGAGATAAATGTAAGGTATTTAACAATTATAGCTTATAAATATATTTTTTTATTGAAAGAGTTGTAATTCAATTCATTAAGTATAATTCTTTTAAACTAAAGAAAATTTAATTAATAAAAAAATTTAAAGCCTTATTTAAAAGTATAGTTTACATTCAATAATAATACTCAAGTCTCTAATTATTGAAAACATAACTAATAAGATATATAATATTTTTTATTTAAATGCATTTCTTTTTTTAATTTATTAAAAAATAATTGAAAATTATTAATTTAAAGTATATTTTTCTCTTTAATTAAATAAGAGATAAAAATAAGAATGTAATCATAAAAAAATATTATTTAAAGTTGAGTGAAAATATTTGATGGATAAATATAAGGTATTTAGTAATTATAGTTTATAAATATATTATTTATTGAAAGAGTTGTAATTTAATTGGTTGAGTACAATTATTTTAAACTGAAGAAAATTCTATTAAGTAAAAAACTAAAACATAAGATTCAAATAGCATGGTGCAAAACGATTAAGAGGATGTTGAGTACAATTGGTGAGGGTGATGTTGTGTTCCTTGATACACCATCCACAAAGATTCTAATCTCCTCGAGGTGCAGTAAATAAGAGATGAGGTTGGTGCACCCCTCAATCCTTGGCTCTCAAGGAAATAGGTATCAACATATTAGCTTATACTCATGATGTCGTATTGAGATACCCTTGAATCTTCAACTCTTAGGAAAAAAGGGATTAAGATAGACTCATTTGTATTGAATTGTAAAAATGGTCTACATTTGACATAAAACCCTCCAACTTACAAAAAAAAAAAAGAGAGAGAAAGAGTTGTAGCTTAATTGTTAAAGATAATAATGTTTCACATCATCCAATAATATGTTTGTCCTATTGATTTTCAGATGTTATGTTTGTTATATGCGTTTCTCCTACTGAACACCGATGGCCCATTATCTAAAGGACTAGTTTGTAATCTATATACATTTATCCTACTGAACAACAACGACCCACTATCTAAAAGACTAATTGAAATGTTTATATTCCTCGTACTACCCTCAATTCTTACCCTACCACTAAAAATATCAACTTAAACTTGTACTCTATTTTACCTTAGAAAAGGATCCTACCTAATTTGACATAAAATCTTCCAACTTTACAAAAGAGATAATTTAATTAATAAAGATGATGTCAATGTCCTGCCATTCCATAACACACTCACTCTCCTCATCTTTCGATAAATTAAAAACATGTGGTATTATCCTGACCTAAATACTTTAACCCTTAAAAAACTCCTGGACTTGAAATGAAATGAAATGAAAAATTTTAATGACGTCCACGAGGCCAAAGAAGCCTAAGGGACCCAAGACCAGCACAAGAGCCACCCATAAAAGGCCCTAAGCAGATTGTAAACTCCGTTCAAGATCAGCCCTCCTGCAGTGAATTTTGATGATGAAGTTTGCAACTTTGTCTAACCTTGATTCTTCAAACAGAGTATTTAAATTATCGACCTGCACGGTGACCCCATAACTAGCCCGGATGTCTTTATACGCTGAACACTCCATGGTGAAATGCCATTCCGTCTCCACCATACCCATGTTACAAAAACGACATTTTCTATTTTCCCACTCCTCTTTAGGAACCACCCACCTGCCCGTTTCGCACCTAAGATGATGCGAACTAGTACGCAATTGGGCAATCAACATTTTTGCTTTCCATTTGATATTCGCGCCTATATAGGCCTTTTCTTCATGATCCCTCGTGGGATTGAATTCTTTGATATAGTAATCCTTTTTGCGTCCTGCTTTTTTCATCCATATAGCATATTTAAATTTTTCTCTCACATATTTTTTTATTTCTTCATTTGTGTTTGGGCATTCATGCATCTCAACATCCCATTTTTTCATCCATTTGATATTTTGTTTCATCCAGGTGTTCTTTCTTCTAGTTAGCTCTTCTTTCATGATTAACTTAGGCCACCGATGACTCTCCATATTCTGGACCTTCTTTAGGTAGCTTAATAACCGAATCATCGCCGAGGCCTCCAAGGGAAAAGTACCGGTCTCAGCCAATAAAATCTCATAGGGCACTGTAGTCTTAAGCTTGAGGCTGCTTATAATTAGATGTTTTTGTATTCTTTCCACTTGTCTCCATTTCTGGTCTGACATATTGCTGCCCCAAATTTCACACCCATATAGAATCACCGGAGTGACAAGAAGCCCAAAAAGCGTTCTTTTAGTTTTCCAATCCCATAATTCAGCATTTCTACATCTATTTTGGAGAGAGTATAGCGCTTTCCAACCTCCCTGAATTCTTTTTGCTCTACATGTTTCCCAACTAAGTTTGTTGTGAAAATCAAGCCCAAGGTACTTGTACTCTTCCACTATTTCCAACGGTCTACTTTCAAAGAGAAATTCAATTTGCTGTTTTTTCCTCCGCAGCGAGAAGATCATTATTTTGGTTTTGCTAGTGTTCACTTGCATCCCGACCTCTTGACAAAACGTTTCAAGAGCCTTCAAATGTTTTCTCAAATCAAGCGCAGTTTTAGCAATTAAAATGAGATCATCAGCGTATAAGAGCAATTTTATTACAAAATTGGCCAAATGAATGCCATTCCCACCAACCTTGCCTAACCATTCTTCCAACTTATCAATGTAAAGCCCAAATAACGTTGGGGAAAGCGGGCAGCCTTGCTTGACACCAACATCGCTGCCAAAGGATTCTGACATACCATCATTGGTTCTGATTTTAGCTCTGACCTGCTCGTATAGCCTATGAACAGCCGCCCTAAGCTCATGCGGAACTCCCAAATCCTCCATTCTCTTCCATAACTTACCCCGCGGCACCGTGTCAAAGGCTTTTTTAAAGTCAACAAAGCAGCAATAAGCTTCATCGCCTTGAACATCCCAAATTTTCTCAATCAAGAATCTAAGGGTAACCCCATGGTCAATAGTGGAATGTTTGGGCCTAAAACCAGCTTGTCCCTCAGCTCTTTTTCCCTCTTGTTCAGCCCAACTGCTAATCCTACGCTCAATCATGCTTCCAAAAAGTTTTCCAAGAAGAGGATTAATCATAATAGTGCGGTAGTTTGATGGGTTATTTATGTCACCACTTTTGTGCAAGGGAATAACAATACTAGTGGTCCATCCTTCCGGAAAGCCTTCTTGAATAACCCTGTTGAAAATGCCCCTGATACAGGGTGCAAGGACCTCGATACCCCACTTTAGATGCTCTGCTTGCAGCCCATCAATATCTTGTGCTTTCCCACCTGCCAACCTTCTTATGCCTTGACTAACATCTTCAACGGTGAACAATTCAATGTCTGCGTTGATTATTGGAGGTCTATGTTTCTCCTGCTCACGCTCATAGAGAAGTTTTGCATAGTCTAGCCATTGCGAGCTTGTAATATTATTTTCTATTTGTTTTCTTTTCTGCTGTAGCTCCTTCCAAAATTTCTTGGGATTGTTCTTTCCAAGGGTAATCAGCTCCAATCTTCTTGTACTTACATATTTTTCTTTTTTACTTCGTATCACCCTTTCATACTCTTTCTTGTTTTCTATTGTCATTCCCTCCTCACGGAGCTTCCTTTTTATTAACTTGCACTCTTCATCGAACCATGGGTTTGCTGGAAAAGTATTTGCATTTCCTCTCTTGGGTTTACTCCTCTTACACTCATCCAAAGCTTTGTGTATTAGAGGAATCAATGTGTTCTTGTTTATTGAGTGCTGCTTTATGTAATCTGATTTCCTCTCTTGGGTTTACTCCTCTTACACTTAAGAGGGCGTCTCATGCGGACGCCTATTTCTTCGCTGCACATTTTAATGACGCGACACGTACGTCGGCATATCACGTGCTGTCGTTGATTTTCACTCTCTCCAACGATAACTCCACCCCACGTCATCATGGGCACCCCATACGACCGTGTGGAACTCTGGTCACCGACACTCTGCGGTACACATCCACCTAGGTTCACCCCATCTGCACCCTCTGACTACATTGCCTTAGACTTTGAATTTATTTACACGCTTTGTGTGTTAGGTAGACAGCATTTGAATTTAAGACTTTGAGGTGTAGAAGTTGACTGCAAATTGGCAAGTGGCAACTTCTTTAGAGTTACCCTTTTGGATTGGGTCAATTTTAATGATACCCTTTGGAGGGGTCACTCACTATTTTTAAAATTAGTGCTGAAATTAGGCTAACATATTCATGTCATTTTCATTTTGTTTTTTAGGTATATTTTATTATATATATATGACGGAAAATGTTACAGGATCATCTATTGTCTATTAATATATGTATTTTTCAATTAAAAAATGTTATAGAATCATATGAAGTTAAGTTTTTTAATAGTTTTTATTCATTTGCATATAAGAATATTTATATTTTTAGTCTTATCTTATTTGTTTGGACATATATATATCTTGTGCATTCGTCTTGTCGATCTATTTATTATGTCTAGCTATATGTCTACCTCCATTTAGTTGTTTGTTACTACCTAGATCTGGGCATCGATCTATTTTGAGACAAGTTTGTGTACACATGGTGTCCCTATTGTCAATACCTTATATCCATATATTTGTCCCTTCCCAATTTAAATTTAAATGCAAGTTTGGTCATATGGTCCTCTTCTAGTGTGAGTCAACAAACACCATTTTGATGTGATTTGATGTTGCATGCTAGTATTTAAAGACACATCAAATCATGCTAGTATTTAAAGACATTCAATGCATTCATTCTAATAATTTAGAAACTAAATAATCATCTTGATTTTCAAGCAATTGTTATTTCTAGAGAACATTAAATAGCAACACATTTTAAATTGATGCAATAAAGAGTAAATAATGTCCTTCTTAGGTGTTTGTCTATTGTCCTTTACATTGTTTGATTTCATGGGGTTGATCAAGGTGTAATGCACTCAAGGATTGATCATGGCAACCTAACAAAATATTATCAATACCACCAATCCCCAAATTCCTAGAAAAGATAGAGAAAATGATTATGTATCAAGCAAAGTTGTAAGGAAGAACCCTACAAATTACCAAGATGAATCTAGAGTACAATTTGATATTTGTAGTTGTGATTCACCCCAAACCCACAAACTTGTCCTCTAACTTGAGTCAAAGATCTAATGCAACACTCCAAATAATGTCATTGTCAAAGAGGCATTCTTCCCAAGTTTGATGAGAAACATATTCCCAAAAAACTTATACATTTGGCAACATTCTTTAGTTATTGAGCTAAGTATTACCTTTGATACATTTCACATATGCCCCATAGTTGCACAAGTGAAAATGGGTACTCCCTCTTTTGATTTGAGCTTTTGTGTATGTTTCTAGTCCCTTTTGGGTCTTCCAATTGGTCTAGTTGGTATAGGTCCTAGTTGGTTGGTTTGATCTAGTTCTCTTGAGGTATATATTTCAAAGTTTGTTAAGTGAATTTAAGTACACCCCCTGGATTCCTCTAAACCACTTCCTAATTCATATAATGGCAAATAATTTGTTTTGATTAGGTGTTTAAAGTATTATGTTCTAAGTTCAAATCCCCAAAAGTGAAATTCTAACATGAAATTATAAGTAGTGACTCTAAGTCTTAATGTTTTTGGCTTCTAGTGGTAATTTTGAAAGTTGTTATCTAAATGTTAATTCTCTTAAGGATATAAGAATTATATTTCTTGTAAGGATCTAAGTTTAGTATTAATTGGCTTAGATTCTCATATGAGCTATATTTGTAAACTATACAAAATATATGTCAAATTATCACAGAGACAACAAACATTTCACGCAATCTTTCTTCACTTTTAAACACAAGGTACAAGATCTCATTGATTTACACAAATCCATTTCCAAGTCATTTTAAATAACATTGAAATACTTGATATAGAAGCTAACAATGATAATCTTAAACATGAGGATAATATTATACGTAAGATAAAAAAAAGTATGTGGAAATAGATTCCCATGGTAACATTGGAATTGATACAGGTGTTTGCAAACCTTGCTTCTTGTGGGATAAATTTATAATTATGAATACAATATAAGGATTGAAGTGTTTTTTGATATGTGACATAAATATGGCTGAAATAAGTACTTCTACAATGTTGCAAGAGTCTTTTCAACCTCATTGTGTCTTATAACTCCATTGAAATTATTCTCATATCAATATGCATCAATAATAGAAAGGATAATTTGAACTAGTGGATAACTTAGATAATCTATAGATAGATTGACACTTCCCTTCTTATTCTTAATGTTTAATGGAACTATTGAATACAATTCATGTTCATATGCATCAATAATAGAAAGGATATCATAGCTTAGATGATCTACAACTATATTGACACTTCATTTCTTATGTTTGATGTTTCCTAGAACTATTGAATAAAGCAAATACTATTTTTACCACTCTTATTGCAACTTTTTTTGAATCTACAAGAACTAAAGTAGTGTGTGATCTTTATTGATCATAGTCTACTTTTCTTATATATAATGTTTCCATTTATTGCAAAACTAAAAAATGACATAAATCCCATGATCATATGTTAGGGAGTTTACTACTGAACGGTAAGAAACTATGTGATCATTTTGAATGATGATTGCTCCAAGTGTGTATTATGATACTTTAGTCTTGATCTCAAATGGTTGCTAAAGATCTAGTAATGGAGGTATTTATGAGGAACTAAGTTTGTTTTATTCCTTTAAGTGCTTTATGAGGAACCAATGACACAAGGATGTTCTTTCATTTGTCTCACCATTAAAATCACATAATTTTCACTAGATCCAACTTTCCTCACTATTTTGCACTAATAAGTGATAGGTTAGGAACTTCTTCTAATGAGGTATCTCTGATCAGCATCTATGAAAAAATTGTTTAATTTTCTCCATAGGTTGCATGTAAATGGTAAAGATATAATTGCTAAAATATAAAATCGCATACCTCTAATAGAGAAACATCACAAAGGATTGTATAATGGAAATCCTTGATGTTTTACTCAAATTGAAACTACTTACTAATGTGTTTCTTAGATCCAACTTTGACTAGGTGACCACTAATCTCAATTTGTTATTTTTACTTTCTTTGTGTCTACAAGGGAAGCAAAAATATTTGTTGTACCAACCATGGCAATAGATTCCTATTCCATTATATACTTACCATTTTTGTCTAATGTTAGTGCTAATACCTATTACATTAATTTATGCACGTAGGGTCTTCTAAGCATGACATGTTCTACATCAAAATGAGTGGAGTTATGAATTGAACATCACTTTCTAATCTCGAACTACTTATTATAGTCATTTAATATTTTATGCTTATTATATGGATGATATTGTGATCCATTCCCTAGTGTGTGGAATACCTAGACTATGGCTTGGTCTAAGACTTATAGTCTTCAACCTTAATCTTTACTTTTCCTTTTGCTTCAAATTTATAATCAAATATATAAACACATCTTACTAAATAAATATGTTGCAAATCAAATTCTAATTCAATATTTGGTCTCAAGCTTGGCTTATACTTCGAAACAAGGGTTTTCTTTGAATCCTAAATGCTTATTTTGAACACCAAAGTATGAAAGGTATTTTTATATTCCTACACCAACTCATGGCACAACTAAGAGAGCTCAATGTATTGATCATGTCATATTTTCCAACAAGGTAGTAGGTTTTTTTGAGGTAAATTACTAAACCATTCCATGTGCTTATATGTGTGGATAACTCATCCCATGTGTTGTGCAATAGTTATTATACCATTTCTTTATAGATAAAGAAAATTGAATAAGAGCGAATGCGATATTTACTTTGTTAGAGAAATGATTAACCATGTGGATAAAAGTACAAACCTGTCGCACTTTTATAAAGGAATCAACCAACACAAACAAAAATTCTCAACTTTGGTTGCATAAAAGTGGTTTTTATGTTTTGAATTTTAAAATGATGTAATCTAATGAAATGTAGAACTCTTGATGAAGTTTATTCCTGTAATTTTTCAAAAAAAAATGTTTTGATATTTTTTTTAATAAAATTAAGAGTAGATTTTGAATTTCCAAAAATTTCAAGAAAAAATGACATTGAGTTGACGTCAAGAAAAAAATAGAAAACAATTTTATTTTCCCCTTTTTTTCCCAAATAGATGACTTCAATATCTAGTGTGTGGAAAAAGAAATTAAAATTTTTGATGTATATTCTCCTTGTAATAATGTGTTAAATTCAAATGTACTAGAATTTGATAGTTTTCATTTGACATCAACTATTGTCTAATTTTTTAATCATTTAAAAAAAAAAAAAACCTTTTGGAGAGGATTCCCTCCTCTAGTACAACATATATTTTTAAAAAGATTCAATATTTTTAATTTTTTTTTTAATTTCTAATCAACCTTAGCTTTTATTTTAACAACCTCCTTGCATTATTTAAAATAAAAAACATATTAAAACTAATCAAAATATCAAAAAAAAATATATTTAGATTCTCGACTTTGACCTCTACAAAAGAATATTTTTAGTTTTTTGAAAAAATATCGTTCTAACTAAAGAAATACCATGTTCAATTGGAAAGTTTCAGAAATTTTTGAAAAATGATGAGGTGGTTGCCAACAAGGATGCCAGATAGAAAGTTTCGGGTGAAAGGGTTTCGACCGAAACCCTTTTAGTCAAAGACATACATGCAATTGAATCAAATTTTAAATCGACAAAGGGAAAACAAATATTTTTCTCTTTGATCCTATTTGTATCTTTCTTGAGTTTCTCTCTCAATATCTTAATGCATTCATTTGCATCACTAAGATCCTTTTTCATATCTCTCTTCCCAGATTTTGCTTCATTCAAACCATCTAGGGAAAATTTGAGTTCTCCTTCCATATCAACAATGCAATCTTCTTAAGTAAATCCTACCATAGTAATTTCTTTTAGAGGAGAAGGATATCTCCTTGTAGCCATGTGTTCAACTCCAAGATCTACCTTAGCGATCAAGCCAAAAGAAGGAACCTTTCTCTGATACCAATTCTTGAACACCTAGAATATTGAAAGGGGAGGTGAATCAATATTCTCTGAAACCACTTAACCATTTAAACATTTATTCCATACATCATATTCAAATTATAGTAAGGAAAAATCATGAAAGCAACCATCAAAGCATATAACACATGAACACCAAAATTTTATGTGGAAAACCAAAAAAGGGAAAAACCATGGTGAGGATTAGCTCACAATATATTATAACCGATTATAAGATATTACAAAAAGGATCGCTGTTAGGTGGACTCACTGTCCAGAGAATAAGAGAAGTAGAAGAGAGGGGTGGCTCATTGCCAAGATTTTAACAGCTACAAATGCATCTACAATATGCATGAAATACAATTCCACTAAAGCTCAAAACATTGAATCAACACACTTCATATTACTCTACTCTAACTCTCTACTTTGTGTTGCATTCGCATCACATTTGCATGCTCTGCTTAGGAATTTACACACACAAATTAATCATCACTTTACAACATTGAAAATGATCTTATACTTATAACAATTACATTCACAAACACCTACAACATCAATTAGGTTGGCCTAATTAGATCTATTATTCAAAACAACTTGTTAGCTCAAGATCAAACATACATGCTTTGTTCCTTAATTCAAAAATTGTAACACATCAGATAGGTTGGAATGGACCTATAATACCTCCCACATAATGAATCAATACTTATTTAAACTCCACACAACCTCAAACATATTAGGTTGGCACTATTGGTGCCCTAATATCAAAATTCACCAACTGAACATCCTCAAACTAACATACGGACCTCAAAACTACACCACTTGGAATACACACCATTCTAACACTTGTAAACACTTCTACAAATCTACAAGACTAGATACTCTTCTATTGTGAGATGCAGACTAACCAGAACAAGTACACTATATAGGAAACACTGTCACTAGCAGACCTGATACTCTATTAGTCATAACTTTTGTACTAGATGGAAAAACAATATGAAAGTTTGGATTTAGACTCTTCTGACATCCATCAAAATTTCTTTAAAATTGTAGAGCGATATTCTTCAATGCGGACCAACACGGACCAAAATTGAACGCACTATACACTAAAAACTATGTTTTGACATTTAGCCAATTCTACAACTCAACTGTTTGCACCAAACCAAAAACTTCTTGAATATGTGCACTAGATTATCATCTTCATGCATACTCATGTTTCATCAATTGGTCTAATATCAATCTTCATACCAAGCCACAATGTTTACATTAATGACAACATTGTGTCTGCACACTATGTATCTCATGCTCATGTTGCCAACAAACATATCAATGACAAACTCCTTAAACTTCCAACACTATTTGTACCACATGTTCTCTTTTTCTCTTTCTACACTCACTACCTCTTTCACCTCAACATACAAATTATCTCTATTTTTATCTTCATAAAATCCATAAACATAAGTCATTACCTCTATTTTCACTATCTTCTTACTATCAACTACAATCTTTTCATCTACACAAAATCCACTTTCATCTTCATCATAAAAATGGAAAATATTATGCATTACCTCTTTCTCTATAACCTTTTCCTCACCACTGTCTGCAACCATATCTTCTTCACCTTCACTCTTAGCTAAAATTTCATTTTCAATTCTTTTAAGTCCTCCAAAGGACACTCATCTACTACTGCAACATCATTTTTCTCTTCAATTTCAACACCTTTTTGCCTCTCAACCTCTAATGCACTTTTATCTTCTTCCTCACTCTTTTTCTTTATTCCTTCCTCAAAGCATACTTCTACAAGATTTTCTCCTTCCTGTTCACGTACATACACAACTATGACACTTTTTTCCTTTCTCTTTGGCACTTCTTCAAACACTTTCCACAATGCTCTCAATCTTCAAACTTATTTTTGCAACTTGCACATATACTTGCAACAAGAATTACATACGCATCTATCCTATACCCAACAAATATTTTTAGAAGACAGACCTCTGACTTCCTCTACCCACTCTCTCTTAGTGGAGGAACTATGTGTGCCTTCTACCCAACTTCAATCCATGTTGGACAACCAATATTATCTCATACATATTTCATCCAACCCAAGGACCTAGTGCAAACTACCTCACATCGACATTTTTTCTTGCACATTCAAGAACTCTTGCTCTAATACCACTGATGTAAAGGGGTACTCTCCCTTCAAGTCTAAAATAAAACACTTCAACAAGAGATTGCAAGAAGACAACAAAATGCTTTTATATTTCAATATGAGGATGAAATCAACAACATACAATATTTCTTATAATATAATTTGATGAAAACATAATCTCAAATCTCATGAGATTCCTTACAATCTGAGCTCTCAACATATAAAAATCTACAACATATGTGTCTTCAATAATCTGGCTTCATTTCGACAACATTTGGGCATGCAACCATAACTTCTCCAAAAGCTCCCTTCTCCAAATGAACAAGCACCAATTTATAGAAGAGTGTGTTCGAGGAAAACCATTGTTGGCTTCCAAAACAACTTGCCATTACCACCCTGAAATCCCACACCCACCTTGAGGAGAATAAAAATATAAAATATAAAACACTTACTTGTTTACATGGCCTTCACATGGGTGCCTATCTTTTGGCCAATCATTTTTGGTCAACAATGGCATCTCCATTAATTCCCAGTGGCTCCAATGGCTCCAAATATGGACATGCATTGGAACATGCAAAGTTGGTGGCCCCAACATGCAAATGCATGCAAAGTGGTCCCCACCTAGAATTGGGTGTCTCAAATGGAATATTCCAATTTAAATTCCTTTGAAACTTTTACCAAAGCATATTTCCCCTAAAAATTACATTTGCAAATCATCACAAGCAAAAATTACAATGTTAAAAATTAAAATATTTATTTTCCACACACCTTAGCCCTTATTGAAAATAACAAAATAAAATAGTAATATTTTTGGTGATGCAAGATTGCCTTACACCCTAGATGCTCCTACATCACAAAATTTTAGCTTCCTTTGGAATTATTTAATCCAACTATATTATCTTATTTATTTCACCTCAATATTTATTATATCCAAATCCATTTGATCTCATCTCAAATCACCTTCTTATTTCTACTTGAACTATAGCTCCAAATATGGCCTTTTATCTTGAACAATAGCTTGGCATATGCCTTCTTCACTTAAAATTTTCCCTAGGATGATAACATTTACTTTTGATTATAGATCTATCATGAGCCTGCATCCTTTAAACCCTCACTTTCTAAGCCCTATTTTTATCTTCCTTGGTTTTCTACCATAGACTCATCTCTAAGCTTACTCTTTGAGTACCTACAAGCCCTTCAAATTTTTCTCACACTAGGACCTTGTCCATAAATTAATAATCCTTTTATTTCATGACACTAAGGTTTTGGACCTCTTCAAACAAGTTGTGCATATAGACAACATTTTAGAAAGTGTCCAATACTCCTTTCCTTCATCCTTCCATGTATATTGTAGCTCCACAAACTCAAATCCAACCTTAAAAACCACATCGAAGATCTAATATAAACTTGAACACTTCCCTAATAGAAATTAAAGCAATATTCAAATACCAACACCTAACTTAATAAACATTACCTTATTAATGTGTTGAATTGACATCCATACATCCACCCTAGGACTCCATCTAGCACTAACACATTCTATTGACAAAGAAATCCAATGTCTACTAGTCTTCAATAATTTTCTAAGAGTAGTCTCTATTGATTTATAATAACTTGAGTATTAAGTGTTACTATGACCTTTGATTAGGATGGTGGGTAATGGTTGGATGAATATGTCAATTATGAGCAACCCACCAAATATTTATGTTACAATTACAAAGAATTTTATACTAGAAAAATGACTCAACACACTCTAGATAGAGTGAAAACTATTGATCAAGAAGGTGATATGTGCAAAGATAATGGGGTAGTTAATATAATATCATTATAAATTTTGTGTTGTACTACCTACCATTTCATTATATCTATTATTATACATTTTTTTTTTAAATTGTAGATGTTGGTTTCTTTTGATATGTCATGTTGGACTTTAGTTTTAGCCTCTTTATTCCTCATGGGTATTTGTGGACTTTAATAATATTTTAATTTCACCCTCTAAAGTGGGTATTAATGGAAGCTAATAATAATTTCAATTTTAATTTTTAAAGAGAGCAAGGTTTGGTAAAGTATGAAATTCTTCAGTCAAATAACTAGTGCATCTGATGTATATGTACTCCAACTATCTCTTAATATCAAAAGTAAAAATTAAAAGTTATTTTTTTCCCAATAAAATTAGGACAATTAAATTTACCATTTTCAATGCACATGAGGTGTAAACTTGTCATTGATTGTTTGACCACTGAACTATTTGATGTTTAAGTATAACAATGTATTCCAATCTATATAGAATGATTCTACACCATATAATGGTGTATACTTTAATCTTATTAAATGTATTATTTTCTTGTACTATTTTTAGATGTAGATTTGCATCACACGTGAAATCATTAAGAAAAAATTTCATGTCCCAACAAGGTTGACACTTCACTCATTTATCATGAATGATTTTTCTTAAATACTATATATTTTAACATAATACTAATCAATTATCATATGTAAAATTTCTTTCAAAACTTTTACCAATTATTTTATTCTATTGGTAATAAACCTTCACCATTCAAATAACCATTTATAAATGATGTCAATAAAAAATAAACAGATCTTGTATTATATTTAAATAGAATTTTCTTACCAATTAATAAACTACTAAAAAACTAGTACATAAACAATATACATTTTACCTAGATATTTTAAACATTAAACAAATAAAACTTACAAAAAGTGTTTGAACTATATGCATTTTTTAAAAATTTAAACAAATAAAATAAGTTCTTCCACATATTTAATTTTATGTCTCATGGAAAGAATGTATAAATTCCAAACAACAATATAGGACAACACTTTCAAAAATAATAAATATAAAATATTTAGTTGATAGAACTATAAATTATAAGAATGAGTTATCCACTCTTTATGTCACTTTATTTTTAAGTGTTTTTGAAATATATATATATATATATATATATATATATATATATATTTTATAGTGTTTTTGAATTATAATATATATATACTAAGATTTATTTTCAAATACTTTAGAATTAAATTGTATATGTTTTTTTAATATAATTTATTTTCAAATTCTTTTAAATCAAACTCCTATAATTTTAAATAAAAATCATATACAATTTAATTCAAAACTATTGGGGCGGTGGGTCTAGTTCGATTGTCTAAAATATCATGTTGTAGACAAGAGATCACGAGGACTAGTCTCTCTACCGTCCCCGTGGTATCGGAAGGCGTGTCGCGCCAGTGCAACTACTCGATTCTAATTCTTGCATCTAAAAAAATAAAAAATTCAAAAACATTTGAAAATTTAAAAAAAAAACATACAAACCTTTTCCAACACATCCATTTAAATTTTGTACTAATTTTATTTTATTTTTTAAATTATGTACATGCAAAAACATCTTAAGAATATACCATATACCTTACTCTTTACTCTAGTCACCTCAATGTTCGTTTGATTATACAAGTAATTAGTCACTCTTCATACTTTTTTTAAAGTGCTGGTAAGTTCCAAAAGCCATGTGATATTAATGCAAATGCTTATTTGGTCCTCGTAGGGCACCTTTTGTCACTTATTTCAAAGAGCTTAGTGATGGGTGAGAAAAAAGGTCCTTATTACACTTGCTAGGAGACAATAAGAATATATGGTGATGTATATGCAAGGCTCTTTTTACACTTATACGAAGTAAAAATATGATGATGTATGTTGCTAAAAATATGAGTATGTTAAATGAGATAGTTTAACATTTTTTTTGAGTTATTTTATCCAAGCATGTTTAAAATTTTTATAATGAAATATAAAAAATAAAATATTTTATTAATTATTTTTATTAAAAATATTTAAAATTAAATTAACTTTTTTTAAAAATATCTGAAATATTATAGAAAAAATTTACATGTTTTTTAAGATTTAATAAATATTTTAATTAAGGTAAGAATTTAGAAAGGAAATGAGAATGGTTCTATAAAAGTAAAAGGAAAATTTAATATGGAAGATACCGTGCAAATCATCATTTATGAGATCTAAGCTAGATTTTGATAGTCTTCTATAATTATAGGTAATTTTATAGCAATTATGGTCAAAATACAAAAATGTTTCTCTAAACTCATTAAATGTCTTTAATCATTGAAATATGTGTTGCCATGGTAAATTGTACTATAAGAGTAAACACAATAACATTTCTAGACACTCCATGTGCAAGTTAGGGGAGAGGATCTAGGGAGAGGATCCAGTAGTTGCACACTTTAATTTTGTATTTTCAAGTTTTTAAATAATTGAATTATAAGAAAAGGGATATTTATTTTAAATTTTATATAAGAAAATAAAGGGTTAAAGTTTAAAAGTGATGGATTACAATTTTTTTAAATATGTTATAAGAGTAAATGTCAAATATTATATTATTTTAAAACATTTCATGTAGAAGTTAGAGGAGAGGACATAATAGTCATGTACTCTAATTACGTACCCTTCAAAATTTTAAATGATTAAATTGTAAGATTTTTTTTTTAAAAATGTAATGAAATGAAAGTTTAAAGTTTAAAAGTGATGGATTACCTTTTTTAATTTTAAAATTTAAATTAAATATTAGTAAATAATTTCAAATTGGTTAGTATTATAATTTATTATAGAAACAATTAGTGTACTTTCAAAGCTTGACTCTAGTTTTGTGATATTTTACTATTATTATCAATATAACTAGGAGTGGGCACTACCCACCTTTGTGGATAAAAATAAAAATATATTAAAACTTTTACTTAATGAAAAAAGTGTTATATAGATAAACTTATTTAAACAAATGAATCTGTGTCTTAAGAGATCTATTTGTTAATGTAAGAAAGTGTTGTAAAATTCAAGAGATACATATAATTATGTGAAAAAAGTTGTAGATTCTAAATCTATATTTTCTATAGAAATATCACAATAATAATTATAATAAATTACTCAAAGTGGAGGAATAACAATTGTAAATATTAATTTTCTTGATATTTTCAACCTCTAATCTCACTCCCTATATAAAAAAATGGTTTAACCTTATAATCCTCTTATAGTGAACTTTCAAGTACTAGTTGGGTTTGATTTGATAGATTTATCCTCTCCATATTATCAAAAAATTACGAGCAAAATGATGAGCTCACGTACAATTGTTTTGGTTGAATTTGGTATGCATCCTCTTCATATTTTAGTTATACTTTATATAATGATGTTGTCTAAACTCATATATGTGGTAGATACAACAACTAACCATAATATATATCTACTCAAGGCTCTTAACCACCACCAAACATCTTAAAATTTATGTAAGCAATGGATCAAGACTACTTTGTACAACCAATGTATATAAATACAAAGTATTCATTTTGATATCAAGTGTCTTAAGCTATAAAGATGTTAATACGATGTTGTTTAACTCATTTTTATTTAAAGAATAATTACAGATCTATAAGATGCAAGTAACTATTAGTATAATCAATCTATGCATAATCTCAATTTCCATAAGGTACTTGTCAAGGTACAAAAATCTAAAATGAACATTAAATCTAATAAAAATCCACTTCATTATTCATATGAGCATCCTAAAGAATTCATCTAGTTCTTAATATTTATTTAATATATTAGTTGAGGGACATGGTATCCTCACTATTTGTTTAAAAAATAAAATCCAAAATTTTTTCTCAATAATAGGGAAATAATTCAAAAGTTTCCAATTTAAATTTGGAAAGAAATAGAAGCATAAAAATTATAACTAAAATTGTTTCACTTTGTTGTAAAACCATTTAAGAATCGCCCAATTAATAGGAAGAAAATAGCCCTAGCTAAACCTTCACATAATCTAACATAGAGTTGTCTTGCTTTGAGATGTAATATTTTTTATGGAAGCCTTTTCCTTTTTCTTTCCACCATGACCCAAGCTTCAAATGAACCTAAAGAAGGTGAATTAAAATGAGGCAATATTTTAAGATCCAACTAGGGGTCCTACTAAAGAAGAGATAACAAGTGGTTTTACATTAAAGGCCTAGAAGGTGGATCATATCTACAATTGTAGGAGAAGACCAACCACCATTAGCCCTCATAACAATAAGTAGTGTGGATGCCTTAAGATTAGATGCTAAAGGAGATTCTAAATATTCTTTAGAGACACCATCCACAAAAGCCTTAAAGAGAGATCATCCTTGTCACAATTGGAATCATTTACTTGGTGCTATAGTTTAGCCACTTTCCATCATGTAGCACTCCCAAGAGAGCATTGTGATGAAATTTAGAAAACCTAGGACAATTTGTAGACAAATTTCTTGTTACAAAATATGATGCATTAAATACCATTACTTCATGGTCTAATTATTGCTTCTAAATTTTATTTCTAACTTTTAAACAAATTGCTTCCTATAATTTCTTATATAAACCAACCCTTACAAGGATTCTTGCATAGGTGAAATGAGTCATAATTTTATTCATATCAAGAATAGAAATTATATTCTCTAAAGGATTATTATGGATTGTTGGGAATAGGATTCCATTTAATTGCAATCCTAAACATATTTCATGTATCTCCTAAGTCCTTGGAAAATGTTCCCCAACACTAGGATTAGAAAGAGATTAAATTCGAATGAAATGAACATGTAAATTGACATTTGTAATTATTCCTAAATGATAGGAACATGTGGGGATGCCCAAGAATAGCTCCTACAAAATAGGAGCACATGGGGCACCCACATGGAAGGTGGAGCCCACCTTGCTTAAGTTAACTATTTGGAGGATTGAAAACACTTCAGTAATGCATGCAAAGATCCTACAAATTAGGGATTGATATTTACATGAGTGGAGTTTAGTTCAGTTTAGTTCAATTTAGTTTAGTTCAGTTATGGTTCAGTTATCTTTAGTTGCATGTAGTTAGTTTGAGCTGAATGATAGTTGACTTAAGTTGACTTGAGTTGCATGACTAATGACTTTAATTGCATAATAGATAACAGGTGGATACATGCAATTAAGTGGGGATGATCAATCATGCATAATGCTTGCATGAATTGATGGAGAGATATGTTTTAGTTAACTAAGATTGACTTGGACCCACCTTGGGTGCCCAAGTTGGCATCTTTGAGTTAACACCTTTTGCATGAGAAGATATTTACAAGGCTCAGTTAAGTAGGCTCGGTTAAGTGGGCCCATTCTTGGGTGCCAACTTTGAGGTGATGCTTGCAAGATATTTTCTTGACCAAAGATCAGTTAAGTGTTTAGTTTGGGGCGCCTAAATTGAGGAGACTTTGGTTTTGACTTCATGTTACAACATGGAACTCTACTTGCACAATCTAGGCATGGTTTTTTGTGAGGAGCTTTATGCTCTTGTATTTGATAACTCTTATGAGTTTACATGCTTATTAATTATCTATTAATTGCAGCAAGTGCATCAGAGTTTGCAGCAAGTTAGCAGGTTGAGCTTGTGTGTGTGTGAGGGTTTGAATCATGGCACGGGATGTGTGGATTCATGCTTGGTCACATGGAATGCGTGTATATCTTGTGTTGTATAAAGTGTATGAGAGTTCCATGAGAGTTTATTGCAGGTTGTGAAGAAGGATTGTTGAAGGAAAGGAAGCATAATCAATCAAGGGTTGATACAGTATTATTGTAATCTTGTTCTAAGGTTAAATAATACAAGCATTATTGATTTTGGTGGAGTTTTTTCCTGAAAAGGTTTCTCCACATATATGTTGTGTCACTTCTATCTTCTTGTCTCATTCTTCTACGATCTTCTATCTCTTTCTACAATTAATAAAATTGATCTAAACAGATAATCATACACAATTAATTGTGACAAAGAACACTTAATTTAATCTACAGTCTCATAGTTTTACAAGTTTTAAGCTACAATTTCACTTTTGTTTTCAACATTTGGTATCAGAGCTAATGGTTGGTTAGAGGTTGCGATTCCTTTCTCTGAAAATTTTAAAGGTTTTTTGGTTGTAGTAGGAGCTTTTACTATTGTGTTATTGCAGATTTGTAAAAGAAGTGTATTTTATCTTCTTGGTTTAGAGATTATGGTTTTCTTGACCTTTTGGGAGTTGTGTCATTTACAATGGATTATTTGATTGTGTTGAGGCCATGGATGATCTTCATTTAGGAGATGGTTATCACAATGTCATGGATAGCTTGGTTACATCTTTTAGTGGGAGATTTTGATAGTGATGGTTTGATGTTTATCTTGTTGCCATGTATAGCTTGATATCATAGTTCAGTGGGAGCTTTGGTAGGATATGGTTATCTTCATGTAATTTGAAGAGGTTTTAACATCTTGTTTCATGGAGGACCCTTAGATTCTTTGGTAAAGTTGTTATTGTTCTTCCTTTGGAGAGGATGTAGTTATTTTTGGTTTTGAGTATTAATCATTTGCTTGGAGCTTCATGATTATGCAGGTTGCATTTGAAGTTGGCATGGATTGATTGGTGGGTGCTCATGGATACTAAAGAGACTTGGGTTAGGCCAAATATTTCTTATGTTAAGAGATATGTGTTGGAATGGTTACTTGTTATAAAAAAAAATCAATAGTAAAGACTGAGGAGCCTACACCTGGAAATGGATGTGATTCCATCATAAACCTAATGAGAAGGTTGTCTTTATAGAAAGCCGATATTGCTTGGTGTTGTATGCACATGACAATCTTGTATCCCACTCTTGGTCTAACTTGACAGGTAAATGATCTAAGAGGTGTTGCTCGCCTGATTATTAGATGCATTATTTATATGTATCTTGTATTCTCTTATGCATTACTCTTGAAAATTGAGTTATGGGGGATTATTGAGAAGTAGATGCATGATTTTATGTATTTCCATTATTCTCCTTCCAATCTTGAACTTGAGTTAGTTCTGAGGTTTTGGGTATGAGAGGTATGTGAGATAGTTAGTGGCTTTGGGCATATTCCCTTTTGTTGTGGGAATGTTTGGCTAAGTTTGATCTACTTTCTGTGAGAGGTTTACATCTAAGTTCTACCATATTTCATTATAAGTTGAATGGTTAGAAGTTGATATCCTTTCAGTTTGGGAGTATTGAAGGAGATCTTACTTTACATAGTTTAGCACATGTTAGTGTGGTATAAGAACATGGTTTGATTTGCAGGATCTCTCTTTGTGGGAATATTGTCTTCTTCTTGAAGGTTCCTGTGTTATGAGAGATGTATTTTGCATATCATTGTATGCTTCTTTGACACTATGATAGAGGAGTTAGCCACATCCTATACGTGAAGTGTTGTAGGAGGACGTGTTAATGTTGTGATCTTGTTTTCAAATTTGGCATTACCTGTGTAGTGGGAGTTCCAGAAGGTATATGTGTTCTATATGAGAGGGGCACCTCTCTTGGACTGGTTACACTTTACTACAGTGAGTTACTTTAGAGGTTTTTTATCGTATGTTTGTGTGTGTTATTACCTTGAAGTCTTATATTGTGGGATGGTGGATATACAAGGACTTGCTTATAGATTTGGGTTGTTATGTTGATAGCATGAAGTTCTACCTATGATAGTCTTGTTACAGAGACTTGGGAAAGGTAATGATTGAGAAAGTTGACACTTTGATCAATATTGCAAATAAGTTCTCTTGGTGTAGGAAGGCCATTGGCCTTGAGTCATGTACTTGATTTATAATAATGATTCCTTAACTAGAATAATTGCAATGTATAATTTCAAGTGGGAGAATGTTGGGAATAGGATGCCATTTAATTGTAATCCTAAACATATTTCATGTATCTCCTAAGTCCTTGGAAAGTGTTCCCCAACACTAGGATTAGAAAGAGATTAAATTCGAATGAAATGAACATGTAAATTGACATTTGTAATTATTTCTAAATGATAGGAACATGTGGGGATTCCCAAGAATAGCTCCTACAAAATAGGAGCACATGGGGCACCCACATGGAAGGTGGAACCCACCTTGCTTAAGTTAACTATTTGGAGGATTGATAACACTTCAATAATGCATGTAAAGATCCTACAAATTAGGGATTGATATTTACATGAGTGGAGTTTAGCTCAATTTAGTTTAGTTCAGTTCAGTTATGCTTTAGTTATCTTCAGTTGCATGTAGTTAGTTTGAGTTGAATGATAGTTGACTTCAGTTAACTTGAGTGGCATGACTAATGACTTCAGTTGCATGACAGATAATAGGTGGATACACTCAGTTAAGTGGGGATGATCAATCATGCACAATGTTTGCATGAAGTGATGGAGAGATATGTTTTAGTTAACTAAGATTAACTTAGACCCACCTTGGGCACCCAAGTTGGCATCTTTGAGTTAACACCTTTTGCATGAGAAGATATTTACAAGGCTCAGTTAAGTGGGCCCATTCTTGGGCACCAACTTTGAGGTAATTCTTGCAAGATATTTTCTTGACCAACAATCAGTTAAGTGTTCAGTTTGGGGTGCCTAAATTGAGGAGACTTTGGTTTTGACTTCATGTTACAACATAGAACTCTACTTGCACAATCTAGGCATGGTTTTTTGTGAGCAACTTTATGCTCTTGTATTTGATAACTCTTATGAGTTTACATGCTTATTAATTGTCTATTAATTGCAACAAGTGCATTAGAATTTGCAGCAAGTTAGCAGGTTGAGCTTGTGCGTGTGTGAGGGTTTGAAACATGGCATGGGATGTGTGGATTCATGCTTGGTCACATGGAATGCATGTATAGCTTGTGTTGTAGAAAGTGTATGAGAGTTCCATGAGAGTTTATTGCAAGTTGTGAAGAAGGATTGTTGAAGGAAAGGAAGCATAATCAATCAAGGATTGATACAGTATTATTGTAATCTTGTTCTAAGGTTAAATAATACAAGCATTATTGATTTCGGTGGAGTTTTTTCCTGAAAGGGTTTCTCCACATATATGTTGTGTCACTTCTATCTTCTTGTCTCATTCTTCTATGATCTTTCGTCTCTTCTACAATTGGTAAAATTGATGTAAACAGATAATCATACACAATTAATTGTGACAAAGAACACTTAATTTAATCTACAGTCTCATAGTTTTACAAGTTTTAAGCTACAATTTCACCTTCGTTTTCAACATGGATGAAAGACACTAAGTAGAATAGATCTAAAGTGGAAGGGTCAGTAGCATTATCCAAGCTAGAGAGATACAAAATGACTCAATAAGAGGATCGAGATCTAAGTGCCATGATTTCAAATCCAATAAAATATTATCCTAAAACCATGTGCCACCCTTAAGAGAGGAATCCCTTTTTGAAGGGGATTTATAAACTATTAGGAACCAACCTCTCACACATGGTTTTTATCTAAAGAAGATAAATTTAGTTTCTCCAATCTTAGTGATAATAGATAGATCATGATGAAGAATATCATAAAGTAACTCATAAAACTCAAATATGAGACACCAAAAAATGTTCAAGAAAAGGGAGACTAGTTGCACATCTGTCTTATTTTAATGTAGCTAAGATAAGCCCCTAAGGAGGAAATGATCCCCTTTTCCAAAGCATGATTCTTAAAGGATCTTATAATGGTCCTAAATTATGTAGGATGAAAGTGACAAGTGGTCCTAGAATCAAGATAAATTTTGTGACAATGGGATTGTTTCCTTCATCCAAATTCGAGGAAAAGGAGCACAAGCCACCAAAAAAATCTCCAGTAGTAGCTGAAGAAGATGAAAGAAGGTAGGAGAAATTATTTATTGAGTATTCATGTGAAGTGAAGTCAAGAGTAATAGTAGACATTGTACAATAATAAACTTCTATCTTTAATCTTAGTCAATAGGACTTGGTCCCACACATCATTCAACAAAGACTTCATAATTGTTTAAAAATACCACAATTCTCATCACAATATTCTAATAGGTGCATAAAATAATATTGCATCACTAATTTTTAGTAGAGTACCCTAAGTAGAGAGATTAGTGCAAAATAAAGATATCATTTAAATTTTCATGGTATCAAACCATCAATTCAAATGAGTTATATAAGCTATCACCTAACATTAGGGAATTGCTTCATCTTTGAATTAATGATAGAAGCATAGGGAATGAAATAAACAAAAAATTAGTTACAAAGATGATCATGCATGATAAGATACTCACAATAATAAATCAATTTCTTAGATTTCTATCAATCTATGTTAGTCAACCAAACATATTTCATTATTGTAATCAACTATATCAATGGTGCTCATATTACATTATAAGGAAAAATCCCTCATAATTTTCTATTGTCCTTTATGTTCACATGAATCAAACATGACAAACTTGAGTTTCAAGTAACTACAATGATGATTTTCATATATAGTTACATGGTGTTCTCACCACACATTATTTAAATGTCACTCATAGACTAGAATGATGCACATTTTTTCCCTAAGAAAACTTGTCCTCTTAGATCATTATCATTTTATACAAAGTGTGGAAAAAAAAACCCATGTTATTATTTGAATTCAACTTAAAATGTGGAAAATAAATATTTTATAGTCCTATATATTTCCAAATTACTCACATAGTTAAATAATTATAGGAAGACTACTAGCAACATATTAAAAAAATATTAAAAAAGGTACTGGTGTGAAAGGAAATACTTCTTTTTAGCTAATAGAAGATAAAGTAAGATTTGACTATAGATAGGTTGTACTTTTCTTAAATGAAATTAGTTTGGTTAGACTACTTTATTGATTAAATAAGTTTCAAATTAAGGATGATAGATACTTCTAAAATGAAATTAAATTTTTGGTAGCATTCTTACATATTCATCATTCTTATTATAGCTAGAGTATAAATTAGGGTAATATTCTAGCTAAATCCTGTAAAACCCTGTCCTGCAACCTAGAGGACGATGCAACACTGTGGAAGCATAACTATTTTTTTTCCTTAAAAAGAGTAACAATGACGAGTGAAGTAAACTACTCTAACACATACATCCTCTAGGCCACGTAATGCGTCAACATGTGAATTCCAAAAACTTACCAAATTATTCTAAAACATAGCATATGAAATTAACTCATGATAACAACATACAACAAAGCATTAACCCATTGCATAATAATTAAACATGGAAATGTAATGAACATATTTCCACATATACAACACCACTTAAACAATATATACCATTTAATTCAACGATGAATAGATCATACATAATGTTACAATTACAACTCAAGGAATCTTCCTTGCTTACAAATAAGGAATACAATACAAAGTGTCTCACTATTGCAATGAATATAAGAGAAGTACAAAACCATAGAAACACACAAGCTCCTTGAACTAGAAGATCTCGCCATCACAAACATGAAGAGAAAACTCAACAGTGTAAGGTGCATGCCACCCAACCATGTGGTACCCATAGGACTAACTCCCGTGCTAGGAAATAGTAACAGGTAACCAAGACAAACCTACTACCTCTAGACACAAGCAAAGTACAAAACCACACTGTACTAGTAAATACAAAACATAGGGTTACATTGCTTCCAGAATCACTAAATCAAGAACAACCACTGTACAATACAAACTAACTGTTGTCATAGGAGGAGTGTCATCACAAAGGTTGCATTGGTTATCCTAAGGAGATCTTCCTAGGTCTCGACCCCTATCTTGGGTTATCCTAGTAACCTCTTACAAACTTCAGCCCCACATGCACACCAGTGCGGAATTGATTATCTTTCGAGAAGACAAGATAATGATCTTGCCATTCTAGGCCTTCTTGACTCATCTCAATTCTAACACAAGCCCTTGAGCCAATGAGTGAGGCTAATTATCAAGTTAAATGTGTTAACTACCCATTCCCCTAATATAGGTTATTTAATTTCCACTGATTACACTGACTCTCACACAAGTTGTCCTAGGACCCCTTTGTGTCCCGACCCCCGTTGAAAGCCACTCCCCTATTGACAACACAATAACTTAAGGAACTAATTCCACAACATTGGGTGAACAAGGTGCACATAACCAAATTACAAATACCAACTCCATTACAATAAACAACACAACCTGTTCACATAACTAGGTCCAACTAAAACATATCCCGTGCACTACCCAAGTTAACAATGACTATCCACATGAGATACAATACCATCTCAAGAAAACATATCTGGAAGTCTTACATAACAATAACTCGGTTTGCACATCAACAAGAAAGAGAGAAACATAACTTTTAAACAATTAGACAAAAGAAAAATCTAATATTAGGATTTCTTAAATCCAATCTCCATTTCAATAATACTTTGCATGAAATAAACCAATTGATTCAATTTCACTCAAAGACAATAAGGCATTTAAATCTATTAGTTTAACTCCAATTCTCAATTGCACACAAATAAAATCTATCTTCCCTTTAAACCATTTTATATTTAAATATCAAATTATACATTTGCATGCACCATTTAAAAAAATAAAACATCCTTAGTAATCAACCATCAATTTAAATAAATACATTTAAATATATATATAATTATATATATAAATAAACATATTATTTAATAAATAAATATAATTAAGATTAACTAGAAAATACTAATCACATATATATATAATATACATATAATATATATATATACATATAATATATATATATAATATATAATATATAATATATAATATATAATATATTTATTATATATATAAATTATATAAAAAATATAAAAAACTCTAATTTGAACCATTCACAACCAAAGCCACAGCTGTGGTAGGGCAAGGCTGCCCACACAACCCTCCCATAGGGGAGGTCATGGCTGTGGTAGGCAACAACGCTACCTCCACAGCAGTGCCTCCTCCATGGGGGTGTTGTGGGGTTAGAGCCTCCCCAACAAATACTCCAATTTTTTTTTATAAAATATCATGTGTCTCTTTAATATCGTCGTATGACAATTTTAACATAAACTCAATAAATTCATTTGCACAGACAACAATTTATGATATTCATATATATATATATATATATATATATAAATTCATATATGAATATTTAAATTTCAATTGTTGGAAGGTAATTTTCTTTTTAAAAAAATAAATAAAATAAAAAATTTCAACAGGAGAAATTGACATATTACGAGAGGTTCATATATTCACAATCTTTTTACAAAGGCACACGATTTTCACAAATATAACAGAGTTTTCAATTTCCATTCTACAGAAGTTTTCAAAATCTGATGTTTCCTCATTTAAATTTATATTGTTTTAAATTCACTTTCCTACAGAGGATCTAAGGATCTCTCAATTTTCTATAGAGGTTTTTATTTTGTTTACAAACAATATTTCAAAATTGCAACAAAACCTCCACCAAATAAATGAATCCTCTAGCCTTTCAATTTCACAAAACTAAAAACAACTTCAACAAAAATGTACAGGAAATCTTTTTAAAACATAATTTAAATAAACAATTAAAATAAGGAACATGGATCCTCAAGCTCAAATTGATGAAGATTGAAGTTGAGCCTTCGTATTTCAATTTCTAAGCTTTTCCCAAAGATCTCCTCTTCCAGAAGATGTGCAAAGTAAATCCAGCCAAGAACTTCCCTGTGAACTTTCCAAAAAAAATTTAATAGAACCCTCTTCCCGTGAAAAAACCTTTACCTCTTCTAATTAATCCCAATATTCTTTCTATGAAATAATCCCAAATCATATCCCTTCATAAAATTAACTATCACTTGTCACAAAAAATATCTTCTAAATCACATATATTTTCATTATGCATTAAAACTCATTTTTCATTTAAATAATTTAAATCTCAATTTAATTTCCAAATCAAATTTAAATAATTTAAACTATGCACTTTAACAAAACAACTTTAATTATTTAATTTATTTAATCAACAAGCTTAATTTAATTAATTAATTTATCCTCCTAATAAGATAAATTTAATCAAAAGATTAAATTACCTTACCAAATGAATAAAATAAATTTAATTAAATTAAATAACAACTTTAATCTAAAATACATAAATTAACATTTAAAACACTAAACATTAATTTTCACATACAATCTCACAAGATAATAATTTACCAAACAACAAAGACGACATGACACTACGACAAACCAACCATGAACTGACGACACACTGTGTCTAGGTTTGTAGTTTGACAAGGCTAACTCATTACTATCTCCCAATCAACATTACTGTTGAGTAGTGGAAACGCTCAAACCTATGAAGCTAGGTGAAACTGTTGTCCTGTACCTGCAAACCTACAAATAGAGCAAATGTCGTACATGTATCCAGATAATAATTCATACACACTGTGAAGAGAGAATCGTGGAAATCACAGGGCACTTGCAAGCGAGTGATGCAATACCATTCCCTTCACCAATACACTATCACAACAACTGACGAGATAAAATATTCATTAAACTACAATAAGCATGTATAGCAATGCCATCTCAACTAAGAATCTATGCAAACATAAAGCATGTCAAACATAATCATCATGCTAATAATGTATCATCACATCATATAGTCTACCATCACTCCACTGTCAGCAATAGAATAACAATAACATAAAATGAGGTCGATAACAAAGTATTTGAGCCGTCAAAGAAAACATAACAAATTGGAGGGGTGTCACAAATCCAATCTTCACAAGGTAATTAAGGGTAAGATATATTATTCTTTATCAAGCAAAAAATCCATATATTTATTGTAACATAAAATAAAAAATTCTTTAGACTATAATATTTTTTTAGACAACTAATATATCAAGGTCGAGTTTATATATCATCTCAATCACTTATGTTGTAGTAATGTGTTTAATTATGCAACCTTTTTAGTTTCAAACTACTAACTCAACACTAATCAAAATTTAGCACCCATCAAGACTTGAAAAATACTAAAGATACAACCCTAAACAAGTCATTGGTGTGAGTAAAGTCTTGTACCTAGCAAATTCCTAGTAGGGGACTTATTCACATGTCAAGTTTACTTAGGTCCTAAGATTCCTTCTAGAAGACTTAGTTGTCATGTCTAGATCTTATCTTTTTTAATTTTAAATGTCAAGTTAGTTGTCTCATGTCATAGGATTAAGATACTTGTCATGATCTTGTCTATCCTATGTCTCATCTTGGCTATATAGCCAAGGGGTTATCATTTGTAAAATGATATTGAGGAAGGGTAATCCAATTCCAGTACAATCTTGAGCATTGCATATTGATCTTCTCTTTGTGCTTTCCATTCGGCCTCAAGATCTTGGGTGGCTATCTCCATAGCCAACTCTTACAGTCAGTACAATCACACAAAAATATTGGTTTTCTAAATCTTTTTCTAAAAATTAAAATATATATATATATTTCAAGAAAAATTGTATTTAAAAAAAAAATATATGCAAACTATACCCATAGTCTATAGACTGTAGGTACTCTACTGTATCATGGAGGTGTGTGAACCCTACTTCCCGCTACCCACCACTTGCACTAACCAACAAGCAATCAATTTTTTGAAGTTCTGGCAATCAGTGTTGAAAAATTGATGGACATTGAAGAATATTGCATCTAAAAAAATATTTGTTGCATATTCTAGCATCTGTATATTCCTTGAATATTTTCCCCATTATTTAGTAATTTTCATCCAAAGAAAAAGAATATTTCAGTAACCCCGTGGCAAGCAATGATAGGTAGTCGAACGCTAATTTTAAGCTAGTTGACTACTGATGACAACAACCTTAAATTATTTTTGGCCCTCCTCTCCATTGCAAGTTTTATTTTGGAAATATAACTTCAAATATCCATAACTCAGTCATCCAACCTCCTTTTTTGAGATTTTTTTTATTTGCAGTATAATTCTATGCTCTTCATAGTGGTGCAATTGGTTTTCGATTTTGGTACTTTTTTTCCAAAAAAATAATTATTGTTGGTGTTGCTGAGTCATTCCCATTTTAGGAACTTCTAGGGCTTCATTCTTGCTCCTATAGTAACTTTTTTGGGTGATTTTTTTTAAGTACATAATTTTTTGTGTACTTTGCAATGGTATGATCAGATTGATCCCATTCTATATAAAAATTTACTTTGAGCTTGTGGAAAAATTTGGCATTTGTAATTACTAAGATCAAGTCCACTTTGCTATTTTTGGAAAGTGGTACATGTAAATGCACTAATTATAAAGTTCCAAATCATATATTGCCAGGGGGATTCTTAATCGAGTAATTTTGGGGGGGTCTCTTGGTGCACTCTTTTGATCTATTTACTTATGCTCTTCTTTTCCATGGACCATTCTAAGGTTCCTTTGCTAACATCATACAACTATTCAAATTGGCATCAACATGCATGTGGAGTGCTCTAATGACTCAAGTTCACTCTCTATATGTTGAAAATAAGGTACCTAAACCTAAATATGATGATAAAAAGATAAAATGGATGATTGAACATACCACAACTCTTAGGTGTCTTCATACCTTAGTTTATCAAAATTTATTGTTTAAAATTGAATCATGTAAGAATTCTCATGAGGCTTGGGACAAATTGAAAATATTGTATGTTTCTACAGATGAATAGGCTATCAAATTGAAAATGAACTAATGAGCCTTGCTCCTAAGAACTTGGACAACATCTAGGACTACATCACTAAGGTTAATGATTTAAGGGAATAATTTAAAGCATCTAGAATTGATAAAAAGCACATTCAGTTAGTCTATAACACATTAAACAAACTAGGTCTTGATTATGCAACTTTTAGTTCTAGCTTTCATACTAATAGGTTGATTTTAGAATCTGCATATACTACACCTTCATTTGTATCATTTTTTGAGATGTTAATACATGAGAAACAAAAGCTTATATTGATGGGTGTCATCAAGCCATCTAAATCTAAGGCATTGTTGGCTAGTTAATTGAAAGAATTAGAACATACTGATAAGAAACACAAAAAATTAAAGAGCAATCCATATTTAGATCAACCAAAGAATAAATCCTCTTCCATAGATAAATCATCTAAGAAGGAGAATCCTACTTGTTCATATAGTAAGAAGCTTGGACATGATGAACCTTCTTGTTATAAGAAGGAAATTGATGAATTGATGAATAGTCTAATAAGGACAAAGGGCATGCTAGTTTGGTTACTACATTAGGAAGAAAGGGAACCACTCTTTGTGCTTTTTTCAGTCTTGGATCAGGGAGATGACTTCTATATTTAGGAGCATCTCATCATATGGCATCTTTAAAGTCTATATTTTCTTCTTTTGAGCCTTGTACTATGTCTCCTATTTTTATGGGAAATAATACATACATGAGTGTAATTGGGGAGGGATCTATTGATATTGGGGAGGGAACTTTCAATGGTGCTTTGTGTGTACCTCATTTATCAAAAAATCTTCTTTCTATATATCAGATTACCCTTTGTGGAGATGGGAGGACTATGGAATTAACTCCTAATTCAATTATCATTAGATACTTGCAGAGTATATATATTATTGCTACTGGGATGATTGATCATTCATCTTGATTGTACACCTTTACAAATTTTTCTTCTGATGATGACTTTGTTCCTTTGAATGTTGATCACACTTCTAGTGTGGACCATGATTTTGAGGAAACTTTTAGCTACTTGAACCTGGGTTTTCTCATGAGTGATCTAGTTCTTAATCCATGCATTCTATCTCCTCCATCTATTGTTGCAATTGATGATGCTTGTATTGGCATAGTTTTGGTCTCTTGTGATTCAGTGTAGTAAGATCTTCATTGTCTTCCAAATACATCTACTTGGGATGCATACTTAATAGACATTATTGGTTTGTTTATTGAGTCCCACATTTCAGATTTGGGAGACACCATTGATTGCATAAATCTTTTATTTGATGGATATGATCTTTATTTAGTTGTTGTGAGGGAACACTTTGACCCTCTTGATTATTCTCTACATAAATTTGTAGTTTAATGTGAGTGTGGATACTTTTGGACAATATTTGTAGGAGGCTTTGTTGTCTTTAGAGGAGATATCTTTATCTTTGGAGTGTGTTCTACATCCATCTCTAGGATATTATGGATTGAAATCTTCATTTGTGTGGCCCATAACACATGTTTGGAGTGTGTCATCTTATGGTATTGACATGGAGACACTTGAGCATTCTTCAAAGACATCACACATCATCCTTCTTCCCGCATCTTCCTTTTAGGAATGAGAAGACATCCTACATACTATATTGCTTTTATTTCTTCCTAAGGTGAGGAATGTTGTTCGACAATATTGAATCATCTTCACCATTCAATGTCAAGCTTCTACCGATGCAAGAGACTCACCATTGAGGGGAGGGTTGCATGGTATATCTTCTCTCTTATGGGGGTCATTTTCCTCACATGATTTTTTTTCCTTTTCATTCTTCATTGAGAGTATTTTTGTTTGCATCTCTCTTTCGGGGAGGACTTTTGTCCCACTAGATTTTCTCCTTTTCTCTATTTGTGAGAGATTGCATTTGTACATGGGTATCTAACATGGTCTAGTAGTTGGGATCCATCCTTGCATATTTACATCATTTACATAATAATCTACTCCCTAAGTTGCACTCAAGGGGGGCTATTGGTGTGAATAAAGTCTTGTACCTAGCTAATTCCTAGTAGAGGACTTATTCACATGTTAAGTTTACTTAGGTCCTAAGATTCCTTCTAGAAGACTTAGTTGTCATGTCTAGATCTTATATTTTTTACTATTATATCAAGTTAGTTATCTCATGTCATAGGATTAAGACATTTATCATGATCTTGTCTAATCCTATGTCTCACCTTGGCTATATAACCAAGGGGTTCTCATTTGTAAAATGATATTGAGGAAGAGCAATCCAATTCCATTGCAATCTTGAACATTGCATATTGATCTTATCTTTGTGCTTTCCATTTGACCTCTAGATCTTGGGTGGCTATCTATGTAGCCAACTCTTACACAATCTCATATAAATCCTTAAGAATGTTTGCACAAAGATAGTTTCATATTATAACTTTAAAACTCTCCAAAAGAAAAAGATTCATTGCTATACCTTCTCAAGTATCAATTTAATATTCATGTAGAACATTGTAATAACAAGATTCCTTATTACAAGGTACTAATACCAAAGTGAGATCCAACTCATCAATGTTTAAGGATTGGAATTCATAGGAATTAAACTTAACAAAATATCAACATAAAATATAAGATGGTTTTCAAAAGACCAATAAATTAGGACCACCCTAACTTATAAATACCTAAATTAACATACCCACTACATCTTATGGTATGATTGTTAGCTTATAATTTTTTTATGTGGGAAAAGAGATTGAAGGTCAAAAGTTTAAAAGTGATAGAATACCTTTTTTTTTTTAATCATTAAATTAAATTACATTATTAAATTTTTTTTAAATTTGATGGTAATAACTACATTAAACTTTTATATATATATATATATATAACATAAAAATATCCATTTATGAACCTCTCTAAACAAATGAATCCACATTCTAAGAGATCTATTTGGTTGTGTAAAAAAGTGGTGTATAAGTTAAGAAATGCATCCACTTAGGAGAGAAAATATTGAAGATTCTAAATCTATTTATCATAAATTTCCATTGGAAATATCAAAGTGGTAATTAAAAGAAATTGTAAGTAATGTAGGAATTATAATTGTAAATATTGGTTTCCTTGAGATTTTTAACCTCTAATCTCATTTCCCCTTGATTTTTTCTAACCTTAGGAACCTTTGAATGTGAACCTTGTAGTACATTTTTGGTTTTATTTGATAGGTTTCTTATCTCCATATTATCCAAAACCTTACTGACAAAATGATGAGATCCACATACAATTGTTTTGGTTGAGTGGAATTCATCTTCTTTATATTGTAATTATATTTTATGTAGTGATGTTGCTTAATACATCAAGATATATGTAAAATAAAATAATTTGGAGTAACAAATATTCATTCAAGGCTCTTCAATCTACTACTAAACATTTTTAATTTATGCAAGCAAGGGATCAAGAATACATTGTATGGCCAATGTATGTAAATACAAAATGTTTGTCTTGATATCGAGTATATTTCTGTTAATTCCTTCTTCATCAATATTTTTTAACTCTTTGCTTAAAGATCAAATATATTCTTTTGTAAACTATCAAAATTCTTAGGATTTGAACCTAGGACCTATTATCCTTAAAAAGCATAAATTACTAGCCCACCTATCACCTCATTCACATGCAAAAGTGGTAACATTCATTCAACGCTCTTCAATCTACCACTAAAGATTTTTAAGTTATGAAAGCAAGGGGTCGAGAATACATTGTATGGCCAATGTATGTAAATGCAAAAATGTTGGTCTTGATATCAAGTGTATTTCCCTTAATTCCCTCTTTGTCAACATTTTTTAACTCTTTGCTTAAAGATCAAATAGATTATTTTTTAAACTAAAAAAATGCTTAGGAATTGAAGTGGTACCTACTGTCCTCAGAAAGCATGAATTACTAGTCCACCTATCACCTCATTCACATGCAAAAGGGGTAAATAGTCACCTTGCTTTAAAATAAAATAAAAATTACCTTTGACTGTTGAACCATTTGATTGTTAACAAATGTTGATTTTAAAGCTTGCATAAAAAATAACTTAGACAAAATGATTAGAACCATTATCAATAAAATTGTACCAATATTTTGAAGATAATCATATTATTACTCACAAGTACATCACATTCTCATTTATTTTGAAATTCACCTAGGAAAATTTCAAGCTTTCCTTCATAAACTTTGCATGGAGTTTGAAGCTTTCTTTCATATTCTTTAAGTAATCAATGAGTTCACCTTAATTGTCAATACACACTCTAACTAGAATGGAAAGAAATGAAATTTCTTACAATCCAAATTGAACTAAAACAATTTAGGTATTACATAAAAATACCCATTTATGAACCTTTCTAGACAAATGAATTGACAATATAAGAGATTTATTGAGTTATGTAAAAAAATGTTGGATAAGTTAAGAAATACATCTGATTATGAGAGTAAATATTGTAGATTCTAAATCTATTTACCAAAATATTCAATGGGAATATCAAAGTGGTAATTAGAAGAATTTGTTAGTGGTAGAGGAATAATAATTGTAAATATTGGTTTCCTTGACATTTTCAATCTCTAATCTTGTCCCTTATTGAAAAAACTTTTAAAACCTCATAAGCCTTTGAGTGCAAACTTTGTAGTACTATTTATATGTTTGATTTGATTGATTTCTTGTCTCCATGTTATCCAAAACCTTACCAACAAAATGATGAACTCCACATATAATTATTTTAGTTGAGTTTGGAATTCATCTCTTCATATTTTAGTTATCTTTTAAGTTATGCAAGCAAGGGATCAAGAATACTTCCTACGACCAATGCAAATTTTTTTAAAGATCAAATAGATTTTTTTTTTAAGTAGCAAGATGTTTAGGATTTGAATACGAGACCTACTATCCTCAAAAATGATCACTTATTAGTCCACCTATCACCTCATCCACATGCAAAAGTGGTAGGTAGTCACCTTGGGTTAAAATTTAAAAATACATTGTATGGCCAATGTATGTAAATACAAAAATGTTGGTCTTGATATCAAGTGTATGTCCCTTAATTCCTTCTTTGTCAACATTTTTTAACTCTTTGCTTAAAGATCAAATAGATTCTTTTTAAAACTAACAAAATGCTTGGGATTTGAGAGTGGCACCCCTCTTGTCTCGAGAGAAGCACAACTCCCTCGTCATTCTGTGAATGGTAAATCATAAAATAAGATATTTAGTGTTGGTGTAAGTGGGGTGTTCTTAATCATCATCCCGTTCTCCTTTTATTTTGAAATTCACCTAGGCAAATTTCAAGTTTTCATTCATCAACTTTGCATGGAGTTTGAAGTTTTCTTTCATATTCTTTAAGTAATCAATGAGTTCACCTTAATTGCTAGTACACACTCTAACTAGAATGGAAAGGAATGAAATTTTTTTATAGTCCAAATTGAACTAAAACAAAACTTTAGGTATTACATAAAAATACCCATTTATGAACCTTTCTAGACAAATGAATTGATAATGTAAGAGATTTATTGAGTTGTGTAAAAAATGTTGTATAAGTTAAGAAATACATCTGATTATGCGAGTAAATATTGTAGATTCTAAATCTATTTACCAAAATATTCAATGGGAATATCAAAGTGGTAATTAGAAGAAATTGTTAGTGGTAGAGGAATAATAATTGTAAATATTGGTTTCCTTTACATTTTTAATCTCCAATCTTGTCCCTTATTGAAAAATATTTTAAAACCCCATAAGCCTTTGAGTGTGAACTTTGTAGTACTATTTATATGTTTGATTTGATTGATTTCTTGTCTCCATATTATCCAAAACCTTACCAACAAAATGATGAACTCCACATATAATTATTTTGGTTGAGTTTGGAATTCATCTCTTCATATTTTAGTTATATTTTAAGTTATGCAAGTAAGGGATCAAGAATACTTCCTATGGCCAATGTAAACTTTCGTAATGATCAAATAGATTTTTTTTTTAAGTAGCAAAATATTTAGGATTTGAATGCAGGACCTACTATCCTCAAAAAGGACCACTTATTAGTCCACCTATCACCTCATTCACATGCAAAAGTGGTAGGCAGTCACCTTGCTTTAAAATTTAAAAATACATTGCATGGCCAATGCATGTAAATGCAAAAATGTTGGTTTTGATATTAAGTGCATTTCCCTTAATTCCTTCTTTGTCAACATTTTTTAACTCTTTGCTTAAAGATCAAATAGATTATTTTTTAAACTAACAAAATACTTAGGATTTGAAGTGGTACCTACTTTCCTCAGAAAGCATTACTTACTAGTCCACCTATCACCTCATTGACATGAAAAAGTGGCAAATAGTCACCTTGCTTTAAAATAAAATAAAATAAAACTTAGAAAAAATGAGAAGAACCATTATCAATAAAATTACACCAATATTTTGAAGATAATCATATTATTACTCACAAGTACATCACGTTCTCATTTATTTTGAAATTCACCTAGGCGAATTTCAAGTTTTCCTTCATCAACTTTGCATGGAGTTTGAATTTTTCTTTCATATTCTTTAAGTAATCAATGAGTTCACCTTAATTTCTAGTACACACTATAACTAGAATGGAAAGGAATGAAGAAAAATTATTGTCCAAATTTTATTTGAACTAAAAAAGTTTAGGTATTACATAAAAATACCCATTTATGAACCTTTCTAGACAAATGGATTGACAATGTAAGAGATTTATTGAGTTGTGTAAAAAATGGTGTATAAGTTAAGAAATACATCTTATTATGAGAGTAAATATTGTAGATTCTAAATTTATTTACCAAAGTATTCAATGGGAATATCAAAGTGGTAATTAGAAGAAATTGTTAGTGGTAGAGGAATAATAATTGTAAACATTGGTTTCCTTGACATTTTCAATCTCCACTCTCGTCCCTTATTGAAAAACCTTTTAAAACCTCATAAGCCTTTGAGTACGAACTTTTGTAGTACTGTTTATTTGTTTGATTTGATAGATTTCTTGTCTCTATGTTATCCAAAACCTTACCAACAAAATGATGAACTCCACATAATTATTTTGGTTGAGTTTGGAATTCATCTCTTCATATTTTAGTTATCTTTTAAGTTATGCAAGCAATGGATCAAGAATACTTCCTATGGCCAATGTAAATTTGGTTAAAGATCAAATAGATTCTTTTTTTAAGTAGCAAAATGTTTAGGATTTGAACGTGGGACCTACTATCCTCAAAAGGGACAACTTATTAGTCCACCTATCACGTCATTCACATGCAAAAGTGGTAGGTACTAACCTTGCGTTTAAATTTAAAAACAAAACACCTTTGACTATTGAACCATTAGAGAACCTTGATTTTTAACTTTTCCTTTATAAACGTTAAGTTTTTGTTCACCCAAACTATTGGTACAACTATGACTAGAACGAGAATGATTTTTTTTTTTTACAATCCATAGTCATACTCACAATGTAAGAATGGAATATAGCATTTTTAAAGTCCGTGATCATATTACTTCCACTATGTTGAAGGCATCTAGTCCCGTTTGAACACAAGACGTACATGCATACCTTACCCTTTTGAGAGTCCCAACATGAAACCTCTCTCAAAACACAAATTTTCTCCAACAGACTAACTCAAGTAAAATCATTATTAATTAATGTAAGTTACGCAAGCAAGGGATCAAGAATACATTGTATGGCCAATGTGTGTAAATACAAAATGTTTGTCTTGATATCAAGTGCATTTCCCTTAATTCTATCTTCATCAATATTTTTTAACTCTTCACTTAAATATCAAATAGATTTTTTGTAAACTAACAAAATGCTTAGGATTTGAATCGAGGACCTATTTTCCTCAAAAAGCACAAATTAATAGTCCACCTATCACCTCATTCACATGCAAAAGTGGTAACATTCATTCAACGCTCTTCAATCTACCACTAAATATTTTTAAGTTATGCAAGCAAGGGATCAAGAATACATTATATGGCCAATGTATATAAATGCAAAAATGTTGGTCTTGATATCAAGTGTATTTCCCTTAATTCCTTCTTTGTCAACATTTTTTAACTAATTGCTTAAAGATCAAATATATTCTTTTTTAAACTAAAAAAATGCTTAGAATTTGAAGTTGGTACCTACTGTCCTCATAAAGCATGACTTACTAGTCCACCTATCACCTCATTCACATGCAAAAGTGGTAAATAATCACCTTGCTTTTTTAAAAAAAAATTACCTTTGATTGTTGAACCATTTGATTGTTAAGAAATATTGATTTTAAAGCTTGCATAAAAAATAACTTAGACAAAATGAGTAGAACCATTATCAATAAAATTGCACCAATATTTGAAGATAATCATATTATTAATCACAAGTACATCACGTTCTCATTTATTTTGAAATTCACCTAAGCGAATTTTCAAGCTTTCCTTCATCAACTTTGCATAGAGTTTGAAGTTTTCTTTCATACTCTCTAAGTAATCAATTAGTTCACCTTAATTGCCAGTACACACTCTAACTAGAATGGAAAGGAATGATTTTTTTTTATAGTCCAAATTTTATTTGAACTAAAACAATTTAGGTATTACATAAAAATACCCATTTATGAATCTTTCTAGACAAATGAATTGAAAATGCAAACAATTTATTGAGTTGTGTAAAAAATGTTGGATAAGTTAACAAATATATCTAATTATGAGAGAAAATATTGTATATTCTAAATCTATTTACCAAAATATTCAATGGGAATATCAAAGTGGTAATTAGAATAAATTGTTAGTGGTAGAGGAATAATAATTGGAAATATTGGTTTCCTTGACATTTGCAATCTCCACTCTCGTCCCTTATTGAAAAACCTTTTAAAACCTTATAAGCCTTTAAGTGCAAACTTTGTAGTACTATTTACATGTTTGATTTGATAGATTTTTTGTCTCCATGTTATCCAAAACCTTACCAACAAAATGATGAACTTCACATATAATTATTTTAGTTGAGTTCATAATTCATCTCTTTATATTTTAGTTATCTTTTAAGTTATGTAAGAAAGGGATCAAGAATACTTCCTATCACCAATGTAAATTTGCTTAAAGATCAAATAGTTTCTTTTTAAGTAGCAAAATGTTAAGGATTTGAACGCGGGACCTACTATCCTCAAAAGGGACTACTTATTAGTCCACCTATCACCTCATTCACATGCAAAAGTGGTAGGTAATCACTTTGCATCAAAAAAAAAAAAAGAAATCACCTTTGACTATTGAGCCATTAGGGAACCTTGATTTTTAACTTTTCCTTTATAGACGTTGATTTCAAGTTCACCCAAACTATTGGTAAAACTATGGCTAGAATGCTCGAACGAATGAATTATTTTACAATCCACGGTCATACTCACAATATAAAAATGGAATATAACATTTTTAAAGTCCGCAATCATATTACTTCCACTATGTCGAAGGTATCTAATCATGTTTGAACACAAGATGTACATACATACCTTACTCCTTCGAGAGTCCCAACATAAAATCTCTCAAAAACACCAATTTTCCCAACAAACAAACTCAAATAAAATCATTATTGATTGGTGTAAATTTTAATTGTTACAAACATTATCTTTTTATGCTGAAAGTAAACTACTAATATAATAGAATAAAAACAAACATATGAAAAAGTTCAATAGTAATATTTAGTCTTGTTGATTTATTTAATTTAAATTTGGTATTCGATTTTCGAAGCTTTAAGATGTCAATATCATGTCACATCAGCAAGATTTCTGCCCTTTTCTGTACAATCCTGCCATTTACTTAGGTATTGTTTTTTCCAGTGGACAGAAAATGTCTTGGGGTATAACCAAGGCAGGTTAATAAGACTTATAAAACTAAATTAAAAATAAATAAAAATATTTTTTGTGTTAAATTTCACTAATATTAAATTTTAATAATTGTTTGTCCGTATAAATTTGACCGGTCAGAAACAGTAATGCGTACGTTCAGTATGTAAATTGACACGTCCCATCAAAAAGATTTGTGTCCTCCATAGTACAACTGGGCTGTTCAATTTACTATGTACTCTACTTGTAGCTTTTATTTAATTGTCATTCTTTGTCCATGGTTGAGCCTTTTATTTAACAGTCATTCAATGAGGTCTTATCAATTTGAATTTTAAAAAACCATTTTTTTCATAATGTAAGTAGAAATTTATAATGTATTTTGATTAAATATGTGATATTTTATTATCATGATTATGTAGAAGAATGTCTTGGGTAGAAAATTGTGTATAGATGTTTTAGATGAATTTGATATTTCCATGGTAATATGTATACTCTCGTTGTCATGGGTTGTGAAATGTCATATTGATTAAAATTTTGATGTCGAAAACTTTTCACAGTTTTCTAGATTTGAAATATTGGTACTAAAAATTGTGGAAAGTTGTGTAGATCATTTCAGATCAATATGATATTTGCATAGTCCATAATAATGATTTATATTTTTCCTAATAGAAAATTATGTAGAATTTTTAGTATCAATCGATTAAAATTTTGATGTCGAAAACTTTTCACAATTTTCTAGATTTGAAGTTGGTACCTACTGTCCTCTAGAAAATTGTGTATAGCATTTGGTATGATGTTTTAAATGAATATGATATTTCCATAGTAATATGTATACTCTCATTGTCATGGGTTGTGAAATGTCATATTGATTAAAATTTTGATGTCGAAAACTTTTCACAGTTTTTTAAGATTTGAAATATTGATACTAAAAATTGTAGAAAGTTGCGTCGATCATTTCAGATCAATATGATATTTACATAATTCATGATAATGATTTATATTTTTTCTAGTAGAAAACTATGTAG